>MU119226.1:206472-411057 GCA_014904845.1 Acephala macrosclerotiorum
AAATGGGAAGTCCTTGCGAAAATCCTCTCTCGACTGGGGTGTACCGAGAGGCACTCTTCAATACAGAGTACTCGGCATTCTTCCTAAGAAAGAGGCCTATGCGCATTTGCAGAGGCTTGCCCCGATCCAAGAGCAACGTCTTACAGACTAGGTACTAGTTCAAGAAACCCTAGGGCTCAACTTTACACATGCACAGATTCGAGCTTTTGCTGGCCGTATTTTGGCTTCTCGACGCGATGCTACACTACTCGGAAAACGCTGGATAACTGGATTTCTTCGCCGGAATCCTATTCTTAAAACCAAAAAGCAATTCAGAATCGATTCTGTGCGTATTAATAGTACTATATCTAATATTATTAAAACTTAGTTTCAAAAATTGGAGATATCGGCGATCAAAGCAATCAAAACTGAAAACCGATAGAATATAAATGAAGCGGGGATTATAGAAAGCCAAAAAGAGAATGGATTAGTAGTTGAAAGTATTGAGAAACGTTTTATTCAAAAGAAATAACTAGGATCTAAAGCTTAGACCTCATTTATTGAGTGCATCTCCTCGAGCGGCCGGGCCATTCTTCCGATCGTCATGTTCAAGGGAAAATCAGTCCAACAACAATAGTTTCTTATAGGATTGAGAGAGTATAAGGGCTGGAAGTTTACCGCAACCGACAATAGATGGACATCTGACGATACTGCCTTAAAGTAGTTGCAAACCGTCTTCATACCCCAAACGGCACCACGTGACCCAAAAGAGCCCCGTCTACTCATATTAGACGGCCATAGAAGCCATAAGACAACAGAATTCATGTAGAAGTGCTTTTCGAACAATATCCACTTGTTATTCTTACTACCGCATACTTCACATGTGCTCCAACCTCTGGATTTATCAATTTTTTCTCCCTTTAAATCCGCTTATCGAAAGCGGCTAAGTTCGCTGTTTCTCATCAACGACTCGACGCCTATAGAGAAGCAAAACTTCTTAAAATATTATAAGCAAGCTCGAATAGATGCTTTAACAGAAAGAAACTGCAAAGCGAATTGAAAAGCCTCAGAATTATAGCCGCAAAACATCTCGAAGTCCCTTATGAACCGATTATTACTTGAAAATAGTAATAAAGCGATCGAGAAATCTCTACAATCGTCAGAAAAGGATACAGCACTTGAATGGATCCAAGATTCATCATTTGAAGTATAGAAAACTCCTCAAAAAAGTGAAAATATCCGAGAACAATCGAGGCAAATCACGAGACTTAAAGAAACCGATACGGCAACTACTAAAGTGCTTTTTAGAAAAATAGCTAAAGGCTTAAACAATAAGGACTTTGTTATTGCTAAGCAAGAGCGTAAGATCCAAGCATTGAAAGCTAGGGTAGTCCAACTTGAGCCTAGAAAACGGCGGAAAGTAAGAACTAGTCCAAATTCCAAGTTCGCTGATATCGAGAAGATCTACAAGACACAGATGGAAACTGGAGACCGCCAAAATGTACCATTAGATTCCGATGACTTCCCTAGTATAGCCTCTACTTTATCTCATATATCTATTAGTTGATTAAAAAGTTATTCGCGGTCGAACTAAGTAGATAGGAATTAAGCGAGGTGGCCCAGAACAGGGGGGGGCCCACTTCTAGGGGGTTTGACTTAGCAGTTTTAATAGCTAAATTAATGAGATTTGCAAGTTTTACCTGGCTTTTAGAATTAAGATCGGATTAGTCGTCGTCGTTCGATGGACCGTTATCTGGATCTGGATTAGAAGCTGAGGCTTTGCCTTTACCCTTTTTATTAAGGAAAACTATGACTGAAAAACTTAATTAAAAGCTTAGTGTAGTGCTTAAAAATCGTTAAATGGATGGCTGTGAAAGCGTCTAATTCAATAGATAGGTCTTGAAAATCGCATAGGTGTTGCTACTATATGAGGGTCTGAAGGTGTGATATATTAAGGATGATAATCCAAAGAGCGGTGAGAATGAAGATATATATAGTATGTCACGTGCACCCTAACAACTCTGCTAAACCTCGGTGCTGAGATGATATTGCTGCCATTTACTCCATTCTTCTCTTGCGTGGATGAGGCCTGGCATAATGTCTCTAAGGCATTCAATAACCCAGAAGCACTCAATGGATGTTGGTAGACTGTCGTCATCGGACATCAATCTATCGTAGTATTCGCGAGGAGGCAGGTAAGTTTCTAACTCCTGATAGACATATTGCCAGGACTGAAACGCCATTCCTACCCCTTTATTTATCGCACACAGTGTTAAAACAAGAAGAGAACGAATCTTGATATTACAAAATGAGAAGCCAGATCCTCGTACCCAGCCCCAGGTCGCCCTCAGTTGAGTCTCTGCTGGATTCTGCATAGGAGCGAGGACTATCAAAGTCCACTCATTGCAATTTATACTTCGTTTACTGAAACTGGCGCCGGCCTGTTCGTATTCGAAGTCGATTGGGGGAAGGGCTTGTACCTGGGCCTAGGGATTAGCGAATCACCTCGAAGCCAAACTGGTGCAGCTCTGGTGCTTAGAATAGGTACCGTGTATGATTTTTCAACGAACATTCCTTTTCGCTTAGGAATCGGTGATTTTAAAAACACCTTGAGCAGATCGGAGGGGTTCATATCGTCCTGCGATTATTTCCATCAACTTTGATTCGGGTATTGCTGGGGGGTTCCGCGGGAAGGTGAGATACAAAACAAGCCGGTTGTCATCAGGGACGTTCCAAAAACTCCTAAAGGCTTTCGAGTAAACTTCTTGCAATCGTAAGTCTTTGGAATAATTTCATGGGCTCGTGTACGTTAAAATTTCCCCTGCGCGAGTTGGCCAAGCAGTTGTGCTTCGCGAGTATGGGACATAGAACGGTGCATCTGTGGTCTCATCACTCGTCGTCAAATACCGGATATCCAGACTGGGCTTGCCGACACCAGTGCCACCACGCAATCGCCTCTTATGATCCATCCCTGGCCGTATAGTCTATCAAATTCTTGCGCTGCTTGAAAAAAACACCGAACGCACTCAGATATGGGCTTGTCTGAACTTATGTTGGTAGGGTTAGATGAAAACGGATATCCACTTACAGTATTTCCAGTCAGCAAGACTATCATCTGCCGCCAAAAGTTTCCAGTTCCTTGGATGTGCGCTTGAATCAACGTTTTCACTGTTCGTATCACTGAATAATTCTGTCTCCGTAAATGGGTCGCATGGATGGAGGCTGTTCCGGTCTACAAGGCAATATTTTGTCTTGGGAATGGTCAATATCAAAATGCTCGGAACCCCGGGCTCAGAATCAACTCCTAAGACATCAGTGTCGATCCCCTTCTGCTCGCTCTGTAAGTTGCTGCTTGTCGGATTGTCTGAGTACTACGTCTGACCCTGACTTCGATTGCTCCAATGACCATTGAAGTGCTCCTCTAAGCGATTTTAAGCTGGTCTGCATGTCACGCAGCATAAGCAAGAACTGGCACTGGAGACTTTCCGGAGTCTCGACAGAGAATGGCTCCATAACATGCGGTAGCAGGATTGAGGCGATGTTTTGGAGGGGAATTCTGAAGCCGACTTGGAAAGATGTCGATGGTATGAACAACAAAATCAGACTGAAGTCGCAAATTGTAATGAAGCAATGGTAACACTTACTGTTTGCAAGCATCCATAGTTGGCAGCTGTTTCGAGTACGTTGTGCCAATCACTTCCACTGTCATTGTCCTTGTGCAAGCACCGCGGCAAGACTGACGATAGCAGCAAGAAAAGTAACGCAAAACTTCGCGTAGCGCAATCCCCGATAGCATGCTTCAATCGTATCAGCATGGGCGGATGCCAATCAAGTCTTCTAACCCACTTGGACTGCATTCCTCTGAGAGCTCTCATATCACTGTTCTAGGGCCATCTAACCCTCTCTGCTCTGCTTCCTCGTAAGTTGCCTGATGATAGTAGTTCCGCTGGGATTTGATCATCCTAGGCCTCTAGCTCCGATCAATATCGACTTTCACGCCTGTAAAATAGGGTTAGGCCTAAGGACTATCCCTCACAACGCGACGCAGCGCACCCCTAGGCAACCAGGCAGCTATTGCCAAGCGAGCCACTTGGACTGCTAAGATTGACACAAAAGTGGGGCTGGATAGTGCTCGAAGTTGATGACTTATGGGGGTGTGCGTGTCCCTTTGTGCTTGGTGAAATGTGTTGCCATAAGTGTCTCATCAAAGTTCCTCCTGTCCCCGCATTCTCAATCAAATGGCTGAAGGATAGTCTCGGGCGCAGGCTAACTTCTTTCAACAATAACCAATATACTGTTCCCACGTCTCAAGCTCAGGACAGCCACTTTCGAGACGAAGAGCAGGAGCTTCCTCCTACGGCCGGTGGTATATATATATAGTTATAGCGATAATATCGGCTCTTGGTTCCTTCGTAGGGAGTTATTCTTCTAAGAATCATGGTACGCTGGAATCCGCTTTCTCTGCTATTGTTTGATCTTGCTGGTTCTCTTCTTTTGCGAAATGCTGCGCCAGATGCGTAGCCCAGGGTCTCGGTCTGTATTCCTCTTCCAAACCTCACTTTTTGAGCTTTCCGCCACCATAATGCGAGTATTCTCGGACCCGATGGGCTCCGAAATACATGGCAGATCATCCATCACAATCCGTGTATCTGCCATCGTACAAGGCCTTTCGACGGAGGGCTTTCGAGGGTTGGTCGTCCTGTTGACGTGCGATGTAGTAGAGAGTTGGGAGGACGGAGTCGAGGAGCAAGGCGTGTAGCTCATGCCCTAATCAGGCCTCTCACGCAGCTCTTCGAAGTATGCAATTATTGCCAGTTCTGCTCTTATCTTCCATCGAAGTGGGGAGATTCGCTCAAGCTTGTAGATAGTGGATTTCACTATGAATTCTATCACCGCGATAGGGTTGTTAGTTCGGTCAGCGTAAGAACGTGATCGTTGAGTCGAAACCGCGTCACTGATATTCATTATGATGGGTCATTACCGCTCCTCTGCGGTGTAGTAGATGGATGTTGGTTGTGGATGTGCAAGTAGGCGCTCGGACGTGTGCTCACGTGTCCAGGAACCCTCCCCCCCAGATGTACCTCTACGAATCTTCCGGTCTTTCTGCTCTGATAGATTTGATCATTGCTGTACTTGATGACTTGTCAGTTACATAAAACAAAGGCTTAGCCTGCGCTCCAAGATGGCTGGCATCCACCTCGCATGCCGCTGAGAGCGAAGTTTTGTCACGATTACATCAATGAACGTATTCATGAAATATGTTCAATCATGGCATGGACAATCATTCATCTCATGAAAGAGATAGGAACTGCAAGCTAAGGTCTCGGCAAGATTGCCTCGTACTTATCAACAACCTCACACACACTCAATGGCTTTCTTCCCGTCAGCTGCTCAACCGTATTCGTCACCTCGCTCATGAGCCCTCTCTTCACCACATCGCCACAGGATGTAATATCATCTATGCAAAGCTTCATAGGAAAGCTCGAGAAATCCTCAAAGACGGTTCGAGGAAGGCCTTTGTCTGACCAGAACTTCTCAAGCTCTTCATCCGTCATATCCTGAACCTCGGCTTTCAATCCAGTCTTGTTGCAGATGTATTCGAGGATCTTGTAATCGGAGACTGCTTCAGGGCCAGTGACATTATACACAGTATTGGGCTTACCCTTCCCCAGGAGTAACGCAGCCGCGACTCTTGAACAATCCTCTCTGGCGACATAGGCTGCTGGGGCACCCTTGCTATTCAATGTCCATTTGTTGCCACAGTATTCCCAAGCTGGCGCAAACAATTGGGGGATGTTGTCGGCATAGAGGTAGTTTCGTTGGATGTTGTATGTGAGGCCAGATTCGTATATCACACCCTCCGTGTATTTGTGATCTTGTGGCAAGAACGGCAGATCCTTCTCCAATCCTGCTCCAATGAAGGATGTGTAGCAGATCCGCTTCACTCCACAAGCCTTCGCAGTATCTACCACAGTCTTATGTTGGCGCCTTCGTGTCTCTCCAATCAGCCAGGTAGATATGAATGTAACTGCTTCAGCGCCTTTGAAGACTTTTTCGAGACTTGGAACATCGTCATAGCTTGCGACAGTCACTTCCGCTCCCTTCTCTATCCATCGTTCTAGTGTCTCTTTAGAGATCGCTTCGAGCTTGTAGGTTGTGAAGACGAGTTTTTGGTCGGAGCGAGCTATTTCGAGGGCGTAGTCTGCGGCAACAGTGCCGAGCTTGCCATCGACGCCGGTGAGGACGTATTTGGGCATTGGTATTGTTTTCGGGTTTATACCTTCATCTCGTCAGACCTTTGGCATATGGACTTCGAGGGAGAGACTCACTTAATGATGGGGTTCACGAACAGAGGATCCAGATATGTAGATCTTGAGCTGTTCCTGCTGAGACATACTGACAGAGTTTATATGCTCACCTCCTCTGTTCGTCACGTCATTCTGGAATCTGCTGAACAGCACTTACCGAAAACCCGGCATCTGGAATTGTGGAGATGTGGCATGGTCGATCACAGTAATTGGCTGCACAATCGTCGTTTTTGTGATGCTCGAATGCCTCCTCGAAGTCCTCATGAGATACTACATGAGGTGATTGTATCGCCGTAGATCCGCTTAGTCCGCTTTAGGAAAGCTTTTCGTCCGCGACTGAGGATGGGAACATGCGACTATTGTCAAGAATCTCGTGATGTATGATGTTGTTGTGTGAATAATGTAGGAGTATCTCGGGATTCTGCGAAGCCTTGTCGGTGATGCTGGAGGAGATGGAAAGGATGGAAGTTTGGCCTGGACCTTGCCGCAGCCTCAAGTGCGCTAATGCACCCCAAGATTCTAAATGCTCGCCTAGTTCAGGGTTAGCGCGTCTTCCGCTACGCGTTGACTCGATGCCCCGCGACTTATTAAATGGTTTCTGCGGCGTGTTCAAGTGGCTTCGTCCGCGTCTTTCATCAATCAATTGCTACTCACCAAACAACGCCCCTTTGCTATTCTGTGCATCCAAAACCATGCCAACCCAATTCGATGACCTTCCTTTCGAAATCCGCGAGGGTCGGTCAATGCTTGCCCCTCCAAGTTCAAAAGAAGCGCATACTAATAATTGTTGCACAGAAATCTTCCACACCGCCTTCATCGCACAATGGCAACCCCGAGTTGTTGAGATCTTCTTCAAGGACGGTGAAATATACTCCAAGACTCGACCTCCTCCGCTGCTACAAGTCTGCCAACTGTCGCGAGACGTTGCTCTGAAGTATTACAAACCCTGGCTGCCGCAATTCGCGGGAACATTGGCGCATCAGCCATACGAGGACTTGGTAGAGGAACGAGGATGGGAAGACTTGTCGCGACTGCACAATGTGTGCATAGATTTGCATTATGATATATTGGTAATCAATACACAACAATGGTCTCCTTGGGATTTTGGGACACTGGAGCGAGACGAATTGAGAACACTGGCAGTCAATCTGGGAGGATGGGTGCAATGGCTTACGACCCCCAAGCTTGCACAACAATTCACGAACCTTCGCAGACTTGCGCTTTTCGATGGGACGAAGGACTCCGAGATGCTGCTGTATAAAAGGAGACAGATCGAAAGAGAGATAGACAAACAGTCGTGGAAAGGAAAGATAGCCCCAAGGGTTGATCTCGAGGACATTCCTGTAGCTTTGGAATGGGAGAGAGATATCAAAGATTGGATTACATACAAATATCCAGATAAATCGAGGTCCTCCAGGAGCCGCGCAGACGATGACCATGTTCTCTTAGCGCCAATCAGGAGAGAGACAACCACACAGCGAGCACGGGAGGAGTATAAGAGGTATCGTTTACCTCTAGCGCATAATACCTCAGCGGAGAAGGCGCAGGGCGGACGGACTTCGCGTACCAATTCCTCGGTGCGGGCAACAACCACTACGTCCAGCGGCATCATAAGCAAGCCTTCCCATCCTCCAAGAAAGCGAGCCCGCGACGACTATGAAGAAATTCAGCCACCCAATGCATCTAGGAAAGCGTCAAAGAAATCCCATGGTAGACAGGTACCGGTCACCATTTTGGCCTCATGCAGCAACCCGTCCCTTCTGCATATACATCCGACCAAAGTCCAGCCTCGAAAATTTATCGTTCCTCAGATCCAGGACATGATCGAACCACCTCGAGAATCCAGCTCGCCATCGAGAACAGTGCAGGAAGCTCACGCTAGCATTTGGGAAGGGCCGAAACGCGCTCGCAGTCCAACTCCAGAAATTCGGCCAGAATCAGACACAACTCGAAGTAGCTTCATTCACTTCGAGGAAGATCTTTTGGTGGACTTGGTCGACCTGTGCAGTTCGGTACCTGAAGCCAGGCCCACGCCATTAGTCAGGCCTGCACCAGAATGTCCTGGGAGTCCCATTACAAAGTTTATGAATCCCTTCGAAGATTGGGATGACCTAGAGATGGGCATCACTCAGGAAGATCTTAGAGCTGAACTTCCTCGAACCTCGTCTCCAGTCATTGACTTGACGGATGAAGCTCTCGTCTTTCAATCCCAAGCCGAACTTGTGAATCTTACTGACGATGGCGAGTATGGCAATGACTTGCTAGCATTGGACTGGACGCAATCTACCGCCACGGAACCTGACAACAACAGTATCGAAACTGTTCAACTAGAGGACTTGGAGATTGAGAGTACATGGAGAGTTGGTTCACAGCCAGACGAGTCTTCCCAGAACCACGAGTTATGGACATCTTCGTTACCAGCAATACAGGATGAAGAACAGCAATATGCCGTCGAACGAATTCTGGAGGAGCGTACAACACTTGAGGGTGTCCAATTCCTAGTCCAATGGGAAGGGTATCCTGACGAAAAGGATCAGACTTGGAGCTCTGAGAATCTCATCATACAAATTGCACCGGATCTTGTAATGGCTAGGATGCTGTCGAAAAATGATGATGAACCTGAAGCTGAAGTTGAAGGTGAAGCAGAAGTGCTCCAACGCGAGCCAGTTTTCGAACGAGATGTCGAAATCGAGGCGGATATCGAAGCTAGCGTTGAGGAAGCACAAGCTAGGGATGAACGTTCTGCTGGTGGTAATGAGCGTGAAGTTGAGCCGGAAGTCGAAGTCGCGGCCAAAGTTGTAGTTGAGCTGGCTGAATTGGAGGTTATCAATGCTGATGATATCCCGGAGAGGATTCTTGGAAAAAAGAAGTTCAAGGGCGTTTCCCATTATTTGGTCAAGTGGAAGGGTTACGAACTTGTCAAAGATAGGACGTGGGAGCCATGTGAAAGATTGGGCGCTGATGTCCCGTGGCTTGTGGAGATTTTCGAGGCGAAGAAGGGCAGGAAGAAGAAAAGGTAGTTAGATAGACGAATCAAATCCTGGATATCAAATGTCTAGAGGCTTTCGAGCTTGTTCCGAATTACTTTCTGTCTCGATTTTATCGGGTCGTGATTCCGACCTTCATGCTTGCGCTCCAAAATTTGATCGAGCTGCAATGCCCGACTCATTTTCATATCGTTGATTCGACATGACTCTTGTGTGGGCGATGCTTCCCGCTTCCCGCCGTATGCTCTGTCATAGTCTGTCCCGCTTCTTTTCACAGAACTTGATTGAGATACATTCCCAGCCATTCATCTACAGCTGGTGCTCGCCTCGCAAGACTAGGGAGTCTTAGTAACTGGGTAGTCCACTACGAAGGAACGCCGCAATATGGTTCTTGAAGTTGAGGCAAGTTCTCTCACCTCGCTATCGTCATAATCCTGTTCTTCCAAGACTCCTGCAGCGGTCCACGACACGCTGGGTCATAGATGAAGAACTGCAGCAATGCCGTCTTGATATCTCGCCACGAAGACCACTCAAGTGTGATGCAGACATCCACGAGTAGTGAAAGCTGCGTAGCAAGGAGTTCAGACTCCCAAGGTTCACCAACGAGCAGAGTACGGAAAAGGTTCGCAACTGCTTCACCCCAGAGAACACTGTCACCGGTTAAGCTGTTTCGAAATCGAAGCAAGAAGAGCTCAGCTGATGGGCCTTCATACTCGGATACCAAAGCCATGTACACGAGAGGCAGTATAAGGAGCGATTGGTGAACGTGGCGACGACGACTGCGGACTCCTTCGGTATCGGGTGTGCAGAGTATCTTGTATAATTCCGCTTCAGTTTGGACGATGAACTCGGGCCTCTCAAGTCCAGGGTCTGTGGCTCCTCCTGATTGGACCAATGAGGTCAAGCCGTGCATTCCTTCAAAGGTGACAACAAGCTCTTTGTAAAGGTCATATCCCACTGGCAGCCCACGAAGTATCTTCTCCGGTACTCCATCAGTTGCAGTGTACAAGAGATCTGGAACGTATTTCCTTGGTGTGAAACGACGTTTAGAAAGTAGATTGCAAGATCCTGAGCAGTCGAACCTAGATAGTCAAAATGCTGCTGACAAAGACTGGGCTGCTGACCTACCAGGACACGATGGAGTACAGCTGTGGATTTGATTCTCGGAAAGCCTCCAAACCACCTCGGAGGTCGAGTAAGGTTGCTAGCCCATGCATGTGGATATTAAAGTTCGGAGGTGTGCCAAACAAAAGCTTGTTCTTTGGTCAGCCGAAGGAGGTTACCAGATCGGCGGGACAGATCACAAACCTCACACCCCGCAAGGAGAGCTACTGCAACCAGGGTGCCATCTGGAGACCCTGTTTGCCAATCCAAGACCCGCTTCTTGATCAGGCCCAAGGCAATACCTCTATGCTTCGCTACCTCTTCCGATTCTTGCTGTCCACGTATGTATGCAATATCATGTGCTGCAGCTGAAAGCACCATATGGAAAACCGAAGAGTCTGAGAGACCTATGGTGAATATGAGTGATTTCACAGGCTGGAAGTTGGATCGCTGGTCACCCGCAAAGCTCAGCGGCGCCATACCAAAGAAATCTTCCTTCCATGTTCAGTAATCTTAGACTGGCCTCACAGTGGGACAGACTCACAATGGTCCAGTAACGCATGCGTATCAGGGCTCATATTGACAGGCAACGTTGAGAATGGATCAGTCCTGCCGGTACCTAAACCCTTCACCATCGCCAATGCAGTTGGTGTAGCATCGACCTCCTCACTATATAAGAGTGTTGTCGCCGTAGGAGATGTTGAAGAACTGCTCGACTCCGATTCTGGCGAAGAGCCGCCTTTTGGCTTCTTCTTTTTTTTTCGTACGACATTGTCCTCTGCCTTCTCTGATTGCACTTGAGCAGCCTTTGCTCTCCTAAACCCTCTTGTTACATGAGCTCTAGCTCTGCGACGAGCAGAAGCATCGCCGTGTGCTATCCATTCGAAGCCTTGGGCAGGTGGTACCTGTACATTCGCCTTGACACTGGTATTCTCAGCGGGGTCGTCAGGTCCTGCTTGACCAGGCTCTGTTTGGCAGTCCGTCAGCTCGGGCCTATGGCGCCCTTAGGTTCTCTGTTTTCCTTCTTAGGATGGCGATCGTACCTTTCGAGCGAGCATTCGTCGTCTCCATCAGTTGTTCGCATTGAAGGTAGAGATTTCATTATTATCCGGATTTGGTTCTTAATCGCATTCAGCTTGCAGTCACCATCAACGACAGGCCTAGCCGAAGGAAGCAGCCTTCTACGCTATGACCCTTGCCAAAGATGGATTACAAAGCTTTTTGCAGCTTATCATGGGCTCGTTCCGGGAATTATTGCGGGATTTCGTAGCAAGCTCGCAGGGTGCATGGACCCTACCTCAGCGCTATTCTGTATCGGGCCATTGCTGAGAGCTCTTTGCATGATGTCGAATTGTTGCTGTGCGAATTGATGCAAGATCACAGGGAATTGTACTCCGCAGATCTGAGGCTTAAGGGCCACCAATAATTTCTCAAAGTGGTCTCTAGTCAAGCCCCCTAATGTCTGTCTTTACCATGGGATCTCTCACGTGACACTTCCCCTCACAGGGCTGAGTTGAGCCCGGAGTCGGCTAGGCCGCATTCGGTTCATCTTATGGTCCCAGCTTCTTGGATGCAGCAATAACTCGAAGCTCGTTGAATACCATATTAGGACTTTACTCAAACCCCCAACCTTCTCAAGCACAGCAATGGAGATCTTATTCGTATCTCCGACGTCAAAGGCCATCCTTCTAGATGCAAGATGAGGGCTGCAAGATATATAACAATACGCTCTTGCCACCATGGCGTTTGTCATGCTGTGTCTCCATCCCAGAAAAGACTTCAACGATATCAGCTATTTGCTGCAGCTAGAAAACTTTTCACATCTCAACGCATCTAGAACTTCAGCTCAAACATCCTATCATCATGCCTCAAGCAAATCAGATTGCGGAAGCACTCGACTTTGAGTGGAATGTCTTCGAGGTAGGCCTTCTTCTGACCCCTCGCGTCGCTTGCCGAACTAATGTGGTTCTTGACAGCAGCAATTTCTTCAATGGCACACACCAGAAGCATTGTCACCGGAGGGTATTTCGTACAACAATGCCTATAATGGAGCTCTGCCTGAGAGAGCAAGCTCGGCAATTGAGAATGACACACGCTCTCCGTCTCCGCCCTCCCCTGAGGGCGATGAAGTCGGCGACCCGAGCTCCGTGGAGATCATAGGCGACAACTCAAGTAGATCATCGACTGCCTATTCGGTAAGTCAATGATCCTCCGTTCAGTATTCTTCGATAGAAACTAATCCTCATGTAGCGAAGGAGAAGTCAAAACCGGGTAGCTCAACGAGCATTCCGTGCCCGGCAACGGCAACATGTTGAAGCCCTCGAAGAGAAATTGAAGAGTGTTCTGTCAGAATATGAACAACTGCAACAGCGGTACAGGACTTTGAGCATAGCGTATGAAGCTCTTCTTGAAGACAAGGGAATGAAGGGAATGGGCCCGGTCACGTGCGTGGGCTATGATTCTTCGTGGAGTCCTGAGAATGTCGGCGTATTTGAAGGACTTGAGGCAGATGGCTTACCGGGTATGATATTCTCAGATCTGGAAGGCGCTGATGCGAGACTTTGAAGGACTGATGGAAGGATTGATAGAAGGAATGATGGAAGGTACTACTTCCTCGAGAAGGCCTGCAGCCTTTTCTTCAAGCCATGTATAGAGCATGCTTTATAATTCTAAATACCAATCAGAAATTAAGACCTTTTTCATACCTAGGTGCGTTGGCGAAGACTGACACGACTGCATCTTGTCGAATGACAATGCCTTGATGCAGCCACGGGGAAAAGTAAGGCTGAGCGGATACTCCACAATCTCACCTGAACTTGTCAGTCTTCACCACCTCCTGCACCTTTGAGGTACACGAAAAAATCGTCTTGTATATCTGAGTCTTTCGCAAGAGCAGTGTTCAATATGGGAGACGACAGGTCCTACCAAGACCGAGCTGAACGCACAGGCACTTCTCGAACACCGGGTAACTCGTCACTTCGCGTTCCCTCTGGTGCCGCTTTTCCATCCGAAGTCAACGATAACGACATCGACCAAGATCATCTGGACCTGCCTGGCATTTATCACTTCACATCGTACGCTGCTTTCAGCAACACCAACAGCATTCGAAAGTGGTCATGTTCACCAAGGCTAGAGGTCGTGATAGGGCTGGGATCTGGTCAAAATGCCTCACCCTTTTTAGTGACTGAATCCCAGTTCAAACAAACATGCAGGAACATGGAGTTCTCAGAGCCTTTCTTGCAGAAGATCGTCGCAAAAGCATCGATGTTCGAGCATCAATGGGTCTTTTCTGGGGCCGCGATAACTAAAAATGAGCCCAGTCACTTGGAGATTGGCATGTCTGTTTTCGAGAACGACTCTTTTTTCTGTCTCCTGCGGTACGATGTTGTCGAGGGTGTCGCGAAGTGCATACTGTTCTTGAAATCCATGGATTACCTCAAAAACAAAGTTCTCGAGTCGGAAGATATGGTCCGATGGCTCGAGTCGAAGCGCAGTATACTTTGTCGATGGCCTCTCTTGATTGCAAACGCGATTCTGGAATTCATGCAATTGCGAGCACATGAATACTTGAGATGGAGACTGGAACTATACAACATGGAGTCAAGGTTGGGAGTGACTCCGAATGGCCAACTGCTTTTAATGCGCGGGTACGAAGATGTGAGCTACGACTTTGGCCTCCTCAACGCGGATCTTGCTGGCATCGCGAAGCAGATAGCGGATACAGAGCTATCCTCATCTACTATGATGGAGCAAGCAAAGTCGCTCCAACGACTTGTCAAGATATGCGAAACTTGCAAGGCGGATTCCGATCCAAGTCAGAACCATCCGCGGACATTATCAGAGCAAGACGAAGAGATCCAAGCCACAATAACTCGCGCAGAGCTTTATCTCAAACACAAAAAAATGGCTCAGGACGTCCTCCAAAGTCTGACAGCTGTCCTGTACAACCGTATCAATAAACAAGATACCAACGCCATGAAGACGATCGCTGTCGTGACATTGGTCTTTCTGCCTGCCACATTTGTATCGGCTGTGTTCTCCACTGGTATCTTCAACTTTCATGCTTCGGAAGCATTGGGTCATCCTAAGACAGTCTCCAAATATGGTTGGGTGTACTTGCTTGTGTGTATTCTTTCTACCACTCTCACGATCCTGTCGTGGGTATGCTGGTACAAGTGGGGTCGCCATTGGTTGGAGAAACTTGAATTTTCTCGAATGCAACGCTCTAGTGTAGAGCCTGCCTACCTCAAGCAGCCATCAGCCATTACTCCGCCTGACCAGGACCTTGCTCTTGCGGCTTCCTCAAACTCGATGCCTCGGCTATGTGACAGTCCTGTTGATCTTGAGCAAGCGTCATCCATGATCCCGCCTCCAAAAGATATTTACCCAATCTCGATGAACTCGAATGCAGGGCCTTGGCCACTACCTGTTGTGCCTGTTGACAATGAGCAAGCATCAACTGTGGGCCGACCTCGTGGCGATATTTACCCAATCTCGATAAACTCGAACGTATTCTCCGGGGAGATTACGACCAATGGACCTCCAACCACCCAACCCACAAATATCTTTCGGGCACCTGCTCCCGGTGTGCCTGACCGAACAAAGCATGGTTATAACCCGATCGACTCCGCTTATGGGTCGTAGGAAGCATCTGGTAGGACCTGTTCTTGAATTCCGCTTTCACAATTTCTAGAATTTGTGGACATCGTAGGCCCTTTAGTCGAAGAAGGATTCTTAGCTAGTATTATAACTTAGCTCTTTGCGCCTAGCCTCATCGATTGCCCCACCAAGGATAAGAGACTGGAAGATCTGCTTAATTTGAAGTATGCCAGAAGACCGCAATGCGTGGAGAGAAAATGATGGAAATTGAGGACCCTCAAAGGAAGCAGGCATATACGAGTACTCATTAACTAGATCTATACTTCATTATTCATGGACGTCTTCAGAATCCAAGCCTCAGACTAATCAAACAATCTCCTCCCAAGCCAGCCTAACCTTCTCCGGATGCCTCATCTGCAACGTGATCACCAAAGAAGAATCCTCAACAACATCAAAGATTCTCTTCTTGGCATCCTCGAACGTCTCTCCCTGTTCAAGAACCGGACTGACTTTATGCTTTCGGAACAACTTCGAAATCACAGCTATGAATTCAACTTGAGCGAATTTTTTGCCAGGACACACTCGCGGTCCAGCTGCCCACGGCAAGAAAACACCTGGAGCGGGTTGAAAGAGTTCTTCGCTTGATAGACTTGAAACAAGATTGGGATTATCGATCCAGCGATCCGGTCGGAAGACAAGAGAATCGGGTCCCCAGTACATGGGAAGCGTGTTGAGTGCCGCGACGTTGATTGCAGTATGCGTCTCAGGGGGGATGGTGTACTCTTTGCCGGCGATCTTGAGCTTGGTAGGTGATTCGCCTGTGTACTTCGGAATGACTATTATGGGTCCATAGAGGCGAAGGGTCTCATACTGTGAAGGTTAGCGGGTAGACTTTGGAATGGCAGCGATCATTCCTACCATCAACGCCAAGCATCTCTTCAGGCGCGGAAATACTTTTTCGTAATCTTCTTCCTCTACAACTTCTTGATCGCTAAATACAAAGTCTAGCTCATCCCTGATCCAAGCCTGTAGCTTCGGATCCGTGGCCATTAATGTGATGGCGTATCCAAGTGTGTGGGCTGTCGTGTCGTGACCAGCGAGGTTGTAGATGAAGAGATTGCCGTATATCTCTTCATTACTCAGACCGTTTCTTCCGCCTGCCTCGGCCGCCGATGCCCTGACAAGAACACTCATCAAGTTATCTTTCTCCTCGTCCTTCTGATTCACCAAAGACCTCTCTTCCGCAACCATCTCCACCATGTACTCTTTGAATTCAGTAATGGCCTGCTTCACATCCTTCATGCCCTTCGGAATGATCGCCTGAGGTAAATTGGTGGACGTGATTATAATAGACGTAAACAAATTCTGAAGCACAACTCGGAGTGCATCGCGGTAGGAAAGCGTCTTGCCATCGGGCAGCTCCGCGAGTCCAGCATCAAACTCATATTGCTTGCCAAAACCAGCGGCAGTCAGAACATGAAGCGCAAGCGTCAAAGTATCGTTTGGCGTCTTGACCACACCCTCTTTTCCCGCCTTAACCCACTTTTTCAGCATCCCGCTCGCCTGCGCGAGGCTCTCCCTCCACACGAAGCCGCTATTCCTCTCATTGAATGGCGGAGTGGTGAGCCTTCGGTGTCGCTGCCACGTTTCTCCATTCGTCGTGTCAACGTTCGGCCCAAACAACTCCAGAGGTTGATACATTGCTTCGCATTTGATGAAATCTTTCCGTCTCGAGAGCATATCATCTGCAGCAGCTCCGTCGGCTATGACCACCTGAACATCGCCTGGTGTAACAACGCACAGCGCCGGGCCGTAACGCTCGTGCATCCGATACCGATCATCCCAATAGAATGCAAAGCCGCTGTAGTGGACAAAATTTCCCAATCCAAATGGGAGACGCAGCAAGAAAGGGGCGAGGCGGGGTGCTAAGAGCGCCCAGATGGGACTCATGGTATGAAAAGGGCTGAAGACAATAGGGAGGCCAATTCTTCTTGCTTTTTCATAATTTTTGAACGTTCTGATAGTCGGGAGAACGAGAAGCGCGATGGCGATGGACGAAAAGACGAGGAACACGGCCATGACGGCTGCTGAACTTCCAGGTCGCGCAGAAGGCAAGGAAACGTTCTAAGATGTAAAAGCACGATGAAGAGCGTAAATATCGTAAGACATCAATAAATCGCGAAATGCGGTGTTGCCAAGTTGCGACGTAAGAAACCCGGCGGTAGGAGTTGAGGTGGCTGGAAGATTATGCGGCGGCTATCCAAATTGGAAAACACTAGACAGCACACGTGATTTGAAACATCCGACATTTGAACTTCATTCGAGAGAAGCTAAAGATGCACAGATGCCCAGTCAAGATTTATTTGATAGTAGGCTTGAATGAGACATATTGCAGACTCCCTACTAGGAGAAGTACAAGTTCTGGATTTTAGGAGGGTGTACGCATCACGTGTGTTGATGCGCTAGGGGGGAAATAAGAGACAAAAACTGCGATATCGACATCTCAAACCCACAACAACATTACAGCATTAGTCTAGCATTTAGGACCCTTCCAACATGGTATACACTCAACATTTCCTATAATCATTGTCGATAACGCACTCAAGACTCACCAATCCTGCCGACTCGGCCACCCGCAAAGATTGTGGCACCGACCAGGCATATTCTCCTTGGGTTTCCAGATCGATTTCTTACATTCCCTATACGCAAGTTCAAGGATGCCAAGTGGGAGTCTTGATCGATCGTTTTCGTTAGAGTCGAAAGGCCAAAGTCCCTTCTGTCTTTGCGCGTTTCTCTCGATCGTGAACAACAAAGTTGTGCAAAGCCCAGATTTTCTACATCGCAAACTTCAAGATTACGATTAGATCAGAACTTCCCTCGTCTCCGGAGACCCGAATTATTTCTGGTAGTTCCATCGACAGGTTTAGACTCAAGTCCTACGCTTAGTATCACAGTCTCAGGAAATAAAATGGGTATATTTACAAAAGGAGGATAGTTGCCGAAATGTAACCAATCGCTTGCCATGAAACCCATTTCAATGCGCAACTTACGCCGCTGTGTGCCCCGGGCATCTGCCTTCAATCTTGAGCCTTGATCGTGAAGTTTTCAGTGCAGTATAGAAATTCAAGAATTATAAAAATTGCACAAGCTTTGTTCATGAAAAGGTTATAAAATCGTGGAGCTCGGCTGTTGTTCGGGCCTCATCAAAACCCGAACCATCTCATCATCTTCCCGCTGTCAATCCCAAAGTTCCAACGTGACTCGAAACTTAAAACGGAAAGCATGCCTTATTTCTCACGGTTTTATCCACTGTTTCGCTGGCTCACTGTACACAGACCTACTGCTTATCAGTATATTCGACCTCTAATTATGGCGACAAAGACAAATATGGCCAGCACACACAAGCAGAGTACAAGCCACGCCCTGGCAATGCCTCTCCTCAGCGCCGTGAGAAATGATGGTACTGGTATGCACGGAATAAACACCCTGCAAATTCATTTCAGATCTTAATTTTTTGTAGAAGAGGATATTTCCGAGGAGGATCTCTACAGATACACGAGGCATCGTTGGGTGTCCGTTTGTTATTCATTCTACATAGGTAAACGCTAATCAAACATAGATACAATGAATCACGCCGTCTATTAGAGAGGTATCTCAATTTTGACCTTCAACAACTCTTAAAAGCTGCAGTAGCAGCGATCTCTAGCCAGGGTGCCCGTTATTGTACGTCCTTTCGACACCTACTTATCATTACCCTCGTGATTAACTTAGACTGCAGGCACTAAAGTCCTCAAGTGTAAAGAGGGTTTAAATAATAAAGCCTATCTGCTCACAATGGATAACGGTGCGGAAGTCTTTGCAAAGCTCCCAAATCCGTGTGCAGGACCTTCGTTTTATACAACAGCATCAGAAGTTGCCACTCGCAAATTCGTAAGTGCTTAGCTTAAGCCTGAGAGTGGAAATTGACATTAATATTGTTAGCTGCGTGACGTGTTGAATATTCCAACTCCTCGCATAATTGCCTGGTCTGCCGATCGAAACAATTCAGTTAGAGCAGAATACATTCTCGAGGAGAAGGCCCCAGGCAAGCCACTCAGAAGACTCTGGCAAGACTGGGATAAATGGCCAATGAAGGACAGAATCACCATGATAGAGCAAATTGTGGAGATTGAGCGGAAGCTTGCATCTACGAAGTTCGCGAAATCCGGCTGTATCTATTTCAGGGAAGATATTCCAAATAGCGACGCCCTAGTGACCGATCCGCCACTATGCTCATCAATACTCGAGCGTTTCACGTTGGGACCACTCGTTGAGAAGGAATTGTGGCGCGGTGAAAAGGTCAGCATGGATATAAATCGAGGACCATGCGAGTCTTTATTAACGCATTACGACTGGTCTTGGTCTAATAACAAGCAGATAAAGGGCCACAAGAGTTTGTTGAAGCAATGGCCGAGAACGAAACGAAATTCATCCAAGCCCATGCCCGTCCACATATGAATTACGCTTGCTCCCTTACGCAACCCGAGTCGCCTGACGAAATGCTCAACCTTTTGGATCGGTATCTTCAACTGGCTCCGGCCATGGTGCCTCCTCAATCTTCCGATGATACACACTCGCCAACACTTTGGCATCCGGACCTTCATCTGGATAATGTATTGGTCGACCCCGAATCAAAGCAAATTACCCGCGTAATTGACTGGCAATCAGCTGCAGTTCTCCCGTTCTTTTACCAATGTGGCGTCGCAACAATGTTTAAGCATCAAGGGCTGGCGTCTGATGACATGACTATCTGGCCTAAACGCCCGGAGAATTATCACAGCCTGGAACAAGACGAGAAGGGAATGATCGACAATCTCATCGGGAGCGAGTGTCTCCATAAATATTACCTTGCAATTACGCATAACAAAAACCCAAGACATTGGGCTGCCCTACAGCTACAAGACGACGTACGAATACAACCAACACGCATTGTCTAGAGCGTATGGAAGGATTGCGATGTATTCTTCCCCCGGCGAGCGCTGATCAGAATCGTCGATGGGTGGGGAGATCTTTGCCCGGACTCTGGTCCATGTCCCGTAAGCTTCAACGAGCAAGAGATGGCTTTATATGCGCACGAGGAAGAGAATAGAGGCTACATTAACGAGATATTAACACTCTTTCGAAACAATTGGAGATTGCCTCCAGATGGATCGATAGAATCAGTTAGATTTGACGAAATACAGAATGAACTAACGCGGATGAGGAATGCTTTCGTCGGGGCTGCTGACAACGGAGAGGACAGGCTACTCTCTGAGAAGTTATGGCCGTACCAGGATGCTACAGAAAACTAGAGTTGAAGATGTCCTTCGTCAATTTTGAAGCTCTCAACCATCACAGGAGACGAAACATTACAATTCTGGAACTTGAGTGGGATCTTTAGCACGGGGATATCTTCGCGTTGTCAAGAATCTGTAAGACAGAAGCCCAACCATACTCATATCATTTTTCTTACAGCCTCATCACGTGCATCATGTAGCCTCATACGTCCAGCATATTGCCTCTGAGTAGAAGGTGGCTCATGATACATTGTACCGTCCCATCAACCGTGACGCCAAATGAAGTGCTGCTTTGGCCTCCGCTTCTGGCGTGCTGGGGTGGTCGGCACACTCTAGACATTTTTTGATCCTCGGAAGCATCGTCAATGTCGGTTGTGGAAGAGCTGACTCTGCTGGTGCCTGTCTCTGCAAGCTCCTTGGCGGAGGCTTTGTACAGTACAATGGCGGAGAAAGCTTTGGCGGAGCGCGTGGGCGAGTGGCCCGTTTGCATGGAGGAGGCTCACGCTCCCCGTAATTCTCAAACACCCATGTAAGGTCCGCCGTTCTCTCGGCCATCTTGTTGCAATAAGGACAAAGTTGTTTTCATTTGATGCTGGCGCGATTCGTGCCGTCCGTTTCTCCGCGATTGGAGCCGTATCTTAGCCGAGTAGGGCGCAGCCAACCCCTCCACAAAGAAACTACAAAACTGGTGGTATTTTAAGGAGCCATATCCAACGTTGACTTTACACGTCTTCATCTGTGCGAGGCAGGATAGGCAGATTTCTCACCCTGGATATCTCAAACGATCTACCAATCGCAACTCAACCAGCCCGAATACCGCACATGGTGCGGTGAGAAGGGTTGTTTGAGTTGCCTTGGTATCTGCCTTCCTTTACTGCGATACTTGGTTCGCATCCATCGTCATGCCGCATGACAGATGTAGAAGTGAACGCAAGTCCAATGTCACGTTCTCGAACATCTGTGAACTACAACCACCATCATTCCCATCCTCACTCCGAATCTCAGGTACTCTAAAATATGAGGCCCCTCAACTCAAAAACGCGCAAACTCGAAGAATTCTTCGATGATCAGCTGCCATCCTACGCAATCCTCTCACACACATGGGACCGGACGAAGTTATCTTCAGCGATCTAGTTCAAAACAGCAACCTACTGAAAGACGAAACTAACGAGCTTATAGCAAAGATAAGAGACTCTTGTAAGAAAGGCAACGACGAAGGATTTTCGTATATTTGGATCGACACGGTCTGCACCGACAAAAGCAGCAGTGCTGAGCTCTCGCAAGGAATCAATTCTATGTACGCATGGTACGGGAAAGCTCAGAGATGCTATGCCTTTTTGGCTGACGTCCCAGCCGATGTCGATGTTCGGTCAAGGAATCTGCTTTTTCGAAAAGCAGGTGGTTCACTCGGGGATGGACATTGCAGGAATTAATCGCGCCGAGAGATGTAATCATCTACTCCCAGGATTGGGTGAAGCTGGGGGAGAAGTCTAGTGGTGACGATTCGAGTCTGCATGATACGATATCGAGAAGCACCGGCATCGATGTCGATGTTGTGAAAGGGGTCAGATTTGAAGTCCATGAGTGTTGCGAAGAGGATGTCGTGGGCTGCGACAAGGACGACGACGAGAGTAGAGGACAGAGCATACTGCTTGATGGGACTTTTCAATGTCAACATGCCGATGCTGTATGGGGACGGAGAAAAGGCTTTTATCAGATTGCAGGAAGAGATCGTGAAAGATTCGGATGATCAATCTCTCTTTGCGTGGAAAGGTGCTACGAACACCGACAGCCATCGAGGATTACTTGCAAGATCTCCAGCAGACTTTGTATATTCCGGGGGTGTGGTAAAATATGGGGAGTCGGAACATTTGACGCCTTTCTTCACCACGAGTCGGGGCCTTTGCATAACGCTCGGTCTAACACACTGCGAGAATGACGTTTACATCGCAACCCTTGATCGTCCAGTTCCTCGCACAGGAGACGAGTTCATAGGTATCTGCCTGAGGCGTCTCTCCACCACAAATCATCAGTACGCGAGAGTATATCCGCACAAACTAGTTCCCATCGCAGCGTGAGGGAATCCTCAAACCATCTACATCCGGCAACCCTCGAAGCTGAGAGCTTCCGAGCTCCAGCCCAACTCCTCAAGGTACATCTTCTAGCTCCGAAAAGGCCGTACACGAACTCAAGGCCACGAGATCATCACTGCTCTCGTCGCTCCATCTAGCTTCGTGTCTCCACTGGAAGTCTCCTCCTGCATGCCCCAGTGGATTCCCAACGGCGTACCATAGAACTTCAGATTTCCAAAAGCCGACTCCCGCCTAGCAGCAGCTCTTGTATTCAAACACAGAGAGGAGCCGTCCCTAGCCGTACTGCCAGGCTCAATTTCAGGATCAGGCGTGGGCGTAAGTGCGATCGCCCTTCCAGAAGGCGTGAAATTGAGCTTCGATGAATTCGAAGCGGCCTTCGTCCCTCGTGTACCAGGCGGTCTGATGCCTTTGGATGGGAGACAAGTTCGTGTGGACGTTGAATCGCGGGTCAATGATGGGATGAAGGAGTATCTTGTTGATATCGTGATTGAGACTTCTTACTCCCTGAGATACTCGTCACGTTTGGACGAAATCAGAGCGCAGATTGTGAATGGGGCTCCTGAGCCTGTGAGGGCGAAGGTGTTGGGTCTTAGTTTTCTCTTGCTACAGATGAAGCATGAAGAGAAGAAAAGCAGATGAGACAGGCCCCGAAATGGCCCGAGATATTGGAAATGAGATGGCAGGTGTGAAATTGCAAGCAAAAGACGGGGACAATCCCTTGACAAAACCTCTCGCTCAAAACGAATACCACCACTCAAAAACCATTAACTCCTTCATGCCAACACAGGCCCTACCTACTCGCAGATTCACTACGAAGTAATTCGTGCCTTGGAAAGTTCCTCAAGAGACACATCTCCCATCCCCATTCCACCTTCTCGTTTCGCATCCGTTCCCTCAAAAACCTCTGGGCTGCCCTCAGCCCGAGGCTTCACAGCCACCATCGCGGGCATAGCAACATACTGACCCTGCACCACTGCCTGCCCCTCTCGTGGCCGTTTAATTTGATTCTTGCCACTACCATCATGCGGCTTATGTACGACCAATTTCTTGCATTCCGAGCAATGATGATCGGTGTCTTCACACCAATGGCAGAGAAATGGGATCACAACTCCGATGATCCCGCATCCGAGACAGCAGAGACAGGCTGCGAAGCTGGGATTGGCGTTAGTGGTTGAAAGAGTGGAGAGGGGGAAAGGTGAAAGGGATTACATACCCGGTCTCTCCAGAGGCGCTCTTTTCGACTTTGGTAAGGACACGTTTGTGGCAGTGCGGGCAGTGGATGTATTCTGCTGTTTCTCCAAGAGCTTCTAATGCCACCACGTAGTCTGGGTCGCGAGGCATAGGGGCCTGGAGTTTTGGAGCTTCAGTTATGATAGATTGTTTGTCTACCTCGACTGTGGTACTCGTATTCGACGACATTTTCGAGACCGCCAGTGCAAAGTCCAAATTTTCGATGCATAACGCGGAAATGTAGCAAGGGCAGCGAAGTTTTTGTACTTGGAAATATCCAACAAGTACTGCCTGCTTAGATCATACATATTAATGCAACGTTTTCTAATTCGAGCGCGCGGCACATGAGGCACAAACTTAGGAACCAACACATTTCTACTTGGCATCCAATCAAAACCTTATCTATCTATTAAAAGTTCAAAACGAGATTGGCAATGAAATAAAAAGGCTTGGTCAGAGATGAAATCAACATTATTGCAATAAGAAGGCGTGCGGACAAGGCTGAAACTAGACGACTGCAACCTGATATCTGTGGCTGTTCGATAAATCAGGAAAGTGCAAACTCATTTGGAAAACCACATACTCAGAATCAAGACACGAGATTCGAACAAGGGAACTGGGGGAGAAAGTCCTAGCATTTGGATTGATCCATAGGACTATGCCTCGCGCTGCGCCCTTGGCCGGCCACGGCCTCTCTTCTGGATATTTTGGGCTTCAAAAGCCTCTACAAGCACCGGAGCATCAACCCTAAATCTCTCACACCGTTCCCACGTCCAATCCCCTTCGCTTGGGTATCCAATCCATTGCACTAGGTAACGTGGGATTCCATTTATCTTCTTCTTTTCATGAATCTTCTCAGGCACGTCTTCGAGAGTGGCAACCGGCACTCTAATGTCTGCGCTGGAATTACTCTTTGATCGTCTCCACGAATTGACAAGATCAGGAACATCCTGAAGCATGTTCTCTTCCGGCTCCCAGGTCCAATCTTTCTCATCAGGGTAGTTTTCCCACTTGACAAGATATTCCGGGCCCTCTCCATCGCGCTCGGCCATGATACGTTCGGGTACGAAACCATTTTCCATGTCTCGCTCTTGGTGCAGGGACGCTACAAGCTCTGCTTGTAACTGTTCATCGGGTGTAGTATCGTCAAGTTGCATGCTGTCAAACAGGGTATAGCCCGCGTGTGGACTATCAAACTGAGCGTCGTCGCCTGGCAATATCAGGTCGTCTGGCGGACTTTCATCAGCCTCGATGAAACTGTACAGTGCTTGAAATGATTGGTCCCTAGCATCAACTGATCTAAAATCAAGTGCTTTTTCGTCCGTCGTGATCGCCTTGAGAAGCTTGGAGTCTTGGGACATGCTCCTTTTCGACATTCTCGAACATGACGTCAATGCTCCCGCTTCGATTTGTGGTGATATTGAACCTGATTCAGCCATCACCTCTTCTGCCGTCCAAGGCATGTCGTCGTCCCAGCCATCAAGAGGATTCTTGAATTGTATCAGCGGGCTTTTAGGCGTCTCTGTGAGGATTGATGGGCCGTCTGGTCGAGAAAGATCCACGAAATTCTCGAAAGAGGTAGCAGCAACTTTTCGAGGCCGGCCCCTACCACGCTTCGGGCCTGTCTTTGCTTTCTCTATTGGTGAGGATCTCTTTGCAGCTCTTCGAGGAACTGAACGAGCTTCATCCCCCTCGAATTCGTCTCGTGTCCGTTTTCGCGAGTCTTGAGAAGACTTTTTCAACGTGTACCCATTGCATGTCGCTATCCTGGCTCGAGGCCGACCTTGTGGCGCATCGAGAATACCGTGAGCTTCAAAGGTTCTGGAATATTTATACTTAAACCACCAATTCGACCGATTCACATGCCTCCACTGATTTACATGTTCTGCAAATTCTGCAGACTCGTGCAGCCGATCGTAACAAACTTTGGGGCTGACATATTCAGGGTCATTCTTTCTACCTTTCTTTGAGATTCGTGCCATTGTGCTCTCAATTCTCGAGGCTTTGAATCTTAAGCTGCCATGCTTGTCATCTTCGTCAAAGAATATAAGCCTGCGGAGACTCCTGAATTTCGCCAGTGCTGTTGCACGATTGCGGAAGTTCACCCAGCCGTGTAAATCGTTTGCCAGGTGCCGCAGATACAGCCGTGGAATGTGTCCAAAGTCGGGTAGTCCTTTGAACACCAGCAAGTCATAGTCCAAGCTTATGCAAACGTTCTGGAGCCGGTCCAAATCCTTTCGGCTCACCAACTTCTTGTACCGCTGATGTCTTCTCGTGCCCTTGAATTGGGGGAGCCATGGCTTATATATCTTCAAGGTGACGTGTCGTGAGAGGTGGCAGACCTGCAGCAGAGGTGGAGGAGCCGTTTTCGAGTATATTTGTCCATTTTTGTAATAGATTTCGACGACTCGAGGTCGAAAGTGTGCAAAGGCAGCAAGCTCGAAGATGTTCAATTGAATTTCGGTAGGAAGGTCATCGAATCGAGCCGGCATGTTGTTTGATATCCAGCATGGCAGCGTGTATTGTCTTGTGAGCCCTAGTTGATATTGAGAGACAAAATGTCGAAGCTATTCTGCACGCCGGATGTCTCATCAAGGACCTCCGGCGTTCGGGCGCGTCAAATTCGCGTTCACGCGTTGAGTGCCGAGCAGCCCCTGAGATGGCTAACCGAGCCCTGAAAGGCGGGGTCCGGCGCTAAATGCGCTAAGCCACCACCTGAGTACACCGAATTTCCACCATATGCGGAGGCCCTCCACTGCTTCCTTCAGCATCTGGCATCTCGAGCTAAATCCTCACCTTCCTTCTCAATGTAAAGCACGAGGATCAAGCTGTCGTATCAATTCAAGCCAGAGTCCTCCGGCGAGGCTCACTGGCTGACCAAAAGCCATGCCATGGAGCGGCGTTCAGGGCTGAAGCCAGGCTGCTGGTGCCTGAGTCACGACTTTTCTCTCGCCGAAGACTCATATTATATATTTCTAGCTTATTGCTCAATCGGAGAGCTCGTATGGGTAGTCCCCTTCTCTGTGTCTGGAGTCGAAGTTCGTGAGTCACGCCTTCCAATTCGAACATAAAATCCAGCTGAAGGCCGTCTACCTTCCTCAAATTCCTCGTTCCACCAACATCATTCTTCTCTGTTTAAGTCTCTCGGATTTGACCATTCTCAATCACCCACATCATCAGGGTGATTGAACGTACATCGATATCAACATGGCTTCAGAAGGTACCAAGGTCTACGACCTCCTCATTCTAGTCGACGCGACCTACTCCATGAGTTCTTACCTCGAATCACTTCAGACCTCATTACCACAAATCATCCAGATCTCTACCCTCACTGATTGTTTCTCACGAATCGGACTGCTAGCGTACCGAGATTACTGCGATAAAGAGCTGTTGGACTGGTCAGGATGGCTCACTCCATCAGACGTTCGCGACAAGTCCGAGTCAGAGGATGCTGGAGAGCTAGTCGTGGACTTGGTTGAGAAGGCAAAGAAGCTGTACCCAAGCGGAGGTGGAGATGGACCAGAGGCAACCAAGACAGGCTTGGCGCGAGCCTATGAGTTGATGCGAACCGATGCCACAACCATCATCCTCCTTTTCACCGACGCCCCTCCACACTCCTTCTCCAACGGATCATTAAAAGACAGAAGCTCCAATCATGGCGCAGAACAGAAGGCTTTGTCTGAAAAAGATGCGTATGGTGGGTTTGGTATCAAATTTGCTGATTGGGTGTCTGCGGCGAAGACACTACGTTCTGGTGAAAAGAAGGCGCAAGTTTTCAGCATTCTTGAACGAAACATGCGATTCGAAGAAGCTGGCTACTACAACTATCTTTCTGCCATGACCGGGGGCGCATGTTTCTATCTCGAAAATTCGTCTCCAGCATCCATTTCCAAAGTCAGTGTGGAAGTTCTACTCTCCTGGATGGGCGCTGAAAAGGCCGGAGCTGCTGGTGACGTCGACTTGCCTGCTTTCCTGTCCCGATATATCAATGTGGAGGGAATCAAGTCCCTGAAGAGCGAAAAAGACTCTACTGCCAGTAACTTCTTTCTCACGACTTCCGTCTCTGGCTACGACCATGTCATTCCTGTTGACGAGAAAGCGAGAACACGGCTTGGGTCTGCAAACATCACCAAGACCAAGGCATCATCCGAGATACTCAAGAAGCATCTTCCAAAGAAAACTTCTCCAGTTCAAGACTTTGCAAAGCGATACGCCGCTGATGCTCACTATAAGAGAGTGGCAGTAGAGCAGCTGAAGAAGTTGATTGAGAAAGACGTTGCCGCCATCTCTCTCAATCCTGTATTCGGGTCTCTATGGCGAGCGGTCTGCAACGACAGAGACAACGAATCACGAGATGAAGTCATCACAGCATTCGGATTACAAGTCGACCGTATCGCGAATGCTGACGAGAAAGCTCGCATGAAGATCTGGCTAGAGGAATCGTACGACTATACCGCAGAAGTCATGGACACAATCGAGAACGTCCCAGTTGCCCAGAGATATCCATGTGTTTGTCTAGATCCCACACTGTCTTTCACTCGTGTAGCCGATGGAGACGATGGGGATAAGCCTATCACCGAGTTTCGACGTGACGAGCTTCTAGAGATTGGTCGGTCTTGCGACTACAAGATTCTTCGGCGGCTTGGACGAGTCATGACTAGACTCACATACATCAACTCTGAGGCTGAGATGCCGGCTCACATTGCTGCAGCACCAGAGTTTGAGATTCCAAGAATCCCTATGGCCTTAGCGTCTCCAGAGTACAAGCGCAAGTTCTGGAGAATCCTCCTTCACATTGTCGTGCCGGGTACAATGCTCGGAGCGCGTCCAGCAGCACTTCTTGCAGCCCTTAGCATCAAACTTGGAATACAGCCCCTGATGCACGCGGCTGACCAGGAAATGCTGTTATGGCGTGATCGATGGAACAACCTTGAGATCCCAGAGACTTGGAATACAAGCTGCTTGTCGCTGGTTCTGGATGCAGATGAAGCTTACCAGAAGCGCAAGGAGCTGGAGGAAGGTATGGAGGGACTGGCTTTGGATGTAAGTGTTGATCCGCTGTGGGTACATTGTTCTTGTGACAATGAACATCCGGCGAAACGCCTTCGGTTGGACCACGGTTTGCTGACATCCATCAAGAACAAAAATGGAACCTCCAAGGTTGAAGGCCTCCTGAGCGCCGACGATCGACAGCTCTTCAGCCTGCTGGCATCATACAAAATACTAGAGTTCAACTTAGAGACCAATTTGGAGGCGCGTGTTGGCTGGACACCAGAGAAGACATCCGTTGCATTGGGTCCCACAGTCATTTGCACCTCATGTCAGTATCCAAGATCCGTCACTATCATGGGTGCTGGAGGAAAATGTGGCCTCTGCCTCTGGACCGATTATGCCTCTCCAGCGGAGCGAGAAGAACACCTTCAGGCACATGTGACGAAGGAAGACGGTCAGGATACCACAGCTACTTGGGTTGAATGCAACCTCAGCACCTGTCGAGCACAGTATGTCGTCTATCGAGTCGAGGGCCTCAACGTCAAGCCAAAATGTCACTACTGCCGGAATAGCAAGGGCCAGGCGCCTGTGCTCGAGTGCTCTGAGTGCTTGAATCGAATCATCTATCCTACGTATTACCGTCCAGCCGGCTTGAAGGAGAAAGAGTTCAGATGCTATGCTTGCACATCTGGACGCAAGACTATCGTCAACGTTGAGACTACAGCCAATAAGCTTTCTGCAGAAAATGGAACAAAGTGGCTTCTGCGAAATGACAAGAAAATTACTGAACCATTCAATAAACGCTCTCTCTTCCATGTAATTTCGACAGCTGGAACAGACAAGTTCATCGACAAAGTCGAGCTGTTCCCGGCTGCGAGCCGGTGGAACCTCACCCTCAACGGTAAGCTCGTTCGCAACTCCCAAGAGCTCGTCGCCTCACTTCAATCATGGATCTCCCGTCGAAAGACAGAATCGGGGACATGCTCTCTCTGCTGCTCTTCCATGCGCAAGTCCGACCTCATGCTCGCCTGTGGACGCTCAGGCTGTTCTCAGCGCATTTGCAGAGGTTGCTTAGAGGGCTGGTATGGCTTAAACGCAGCGGGGCGGATAATCAACACCTCCGCTCTCTCATGTCCGTTCTGCCGCCGGGCACCCGCCGCGAAGACATTGTCCAAGTACGGCATGGGCATTCACGCTGTCGGCGACCTGCGCACAGCAGTTGAAGAGAAAGGAGAGTGGATATTCGCTTGGTGCCGAACTTGTAGTTTCGCCAAGCGGTACATGGAACGGGTATGCGCTGGGGGCGCCCCTGCTGAAGTGTCTGACTGGAGCTGCGATGACTGTAAGGAGTATAAAGGCGGTGAGAAGACCAAGCAATGCCCTGGATGTGGCACATGGACCGAAAAGTCGGCCGGATGTGATCACATCACCTGCACAGTGCCAGACTGCTGCACGCATTGGTGTTTCTTCTGTGGGAAGGAAGAAACCCGTGCTACGATCTATGATCATATGCGAGTTGAGCATGGTGGGTTCTATGGCGGACAGGCCAATCCGGAGACAGAGGATGAGACTGATGATGAAGATGGTTATTATGGGCATTACGACTGAGACTTATAGCAGAGGATCCCAGAATTTCCCGGTCAGGCTGGGAATCCAAAAGACTGCTTTTTGAGTGTTGAGCATTGATGGATGCAGTCAGCATGGTTTTCTGGTACTAGACACTTCTTGTAATATCTCTTGGCTGTCAGGAGAATCCTGACTAGTCACGTGGCAACATCTACTAGCGTATTGAACTAGTCCCCTTTAGGGTTAATATACTTCACGGGGTATATTGACCACCCTTACTTAGCCTTAGACCTCTTTTTCCTTTGCTTAGATATTCTCGTCGAATAGAGTCTTCTACCTACGCCTAGTTCTTGTTCATGACATTGGTAGAGCGAAAGTCGAATAGCATTTTGGCATGGCGTGTATTCAACGTTTTTGAGTATCAATAATATGATAATCGATGGAACCTTGGAAAAGTCCCAAATCATATCCGTGACCTAGGAGGAAGACATTGAGTTCTATGGAGAGAGCGGAAGTCCGTCATTATCAAGCCTAACTTCCCTTTCACCTCCACTACCACTAGCTCTCGCTTCCGCTCCTAAAATCCGTATCTCCTTTAAACTTATTCCTCGTTCTCCTTTTATCCTTCTTCAAAGCTAAACCTGTGTAAATTCATCGCCCAACACAGCAACGTGAGGGAACAGAACGACAGCACATGTCTTATAAAGGTCGTCATCCACGCGCAAAGACGAGTCGGCGGTCTGAATCGTTGGGCGATTCTTTTTGTTTGCGTCGTGGGAGGGGATATTTGATGAGGATGTGGCTGATATTGGGGACTTGGTGAAGGTTTTAGGACTGGGTCTGATGGTAGAGTCCTGGTTACTGTTTTTGAGATCGTTGGTGGTTGGGTTTGGGGAGGGGGGTCCAAGTGGACAATGTGAAATCTGGGGTGGAAGGCAGGAGGTCGGCTTAATGAATTCGTTTCGGGAGAATCTCATAATGAGTTCTTTGGCTGCTGGATCGAAGGAGTGTGTATACAACTTCTTTGAATCGTGTTTCCCTTCCACGGTCCGAAGTTTCGCATCTTCACGATCGTTTGATAGTTTAAAAAGCTTTATATAGCCCAGCAGATATTTCTTTGCTAATTGAGCCCAGATTTCAGGTTCAGAAGCTAGTTACGAACCCTTATGCTGGTACGGAGATAAAGTTATGCGACTACAGGGCCTCGTTCCCTGAAATGGTGTTTTCAGGGCAACGATATCGCTATAGAGCGCTGAAAAGAGTGCTGTAAGCGAGTAAATTCCCTGTAAATCTAGGGTATTAACGCTTATTAGCCGAAAGGTTCCAAAGCAACCGTATGCGAGATAGTGCCTAAGATAAAGTGTAAATAGCGAGCGCTGATAGGCCCCTAGGCTTGACAGACCCTAGAGCTACTTAAGATCTCTAGAAAGGCTTTCAGGGTTGACAGCCTGGAAATATAGCGTGCTTGAAGCTTCTTGACGGTGAGATAGCGTGTCTTCAGCGTCCTGGGTGCCTGGAATGCCCTATAGTCGCATCACTCTATGCCGCAATCTCCGTATTTTAAAGGGACATTGTCCAGAGTCTCTTTGCGATTTCTGAAGGAGCGAGGAATACACCTTGATACAGGAAAATCATTGAACATATTCCAATGAGCCTTCTCGCTTCTTGGGAGATGATTCTCCAAGGTCTCCAGATTCCTTTGCGAGGCGAGATACCCCTTTTCCCGTCTCGGCAAGCCGACAGCAAAGCTTCATCCTTTTGTCCATCTCCACTCCCTGCGTTTCCTCGCTCTAGTTCTCCATCTCCCCCAGCAAATTTCCGTCTACCCTAAGGAATCATGTTCCCAAAATGTCTAAAAGTTTTTCCACCTCCGCTGCAAGGCACAGCACGTGATTCCAGCCTCGGCTCAACTCGCCCCGAACCATGGCCCTGAAAGCTGGGGAAGCCAAATTTATCCTCCCTCCTGACGATCCCTCTTCCACGTCGCATCTATATCTTTTAGCCGCACACAAAGCTCCTTTCCCAATATCCGCAACCCTTGTATACGAACACACACCGCTATCTGATTGCTGGATAAACATCCGCAAGGACCGGAGGATGGCTAGTACGGTCTGGGGTTGAAGGGACGGGAACGTGATTTTGGACCGAAAGACGTGAGGTTTTTGGGACGAAAAGATGGAGATGCGGATGATGGACCGAGATGCAGCCGCAGCGGGGAGATGTGCTATACTATCATTGTTATATAACTAAGAGACAGGGACTTACAAATGTAGGTGTTTGTGAAGGTAGGTCGAGGACAAGTTAGCCAAGATGCGGTTCTTCAAGCTTCTTACTGTTGCATTGAGCGCCCTGCTGTGGACATCTTCCAATGCGACGGATGATGGCTTGACGACAGCAGTAACGTGGGACCCGTATAGCTTGTCCGTCAATGGCAGTCGCGTGTTCATATTGTGAGTAGCAGAGAATGGTCGTGGAGTGGATTGTGCTGACGATGAAAGCTCTGGAGAATTCCACTATCAGCGTATGCCGGTACCTGAAATGTGGCTTGACATTTTCCAGAAATTCAAAGCAAATGGGTTCAATGCTATTAGGTATGGTGGAGAATGGATCGCACAGTTGAGATGAAAGCTAACAGAGACAGTATATACTTCTTTTGGTCCTACCATTCTCCGTCCAAAGGCATTTACGATTTTGAAACCTCCGGAAAGAACGTACAACGAGTCCTCGACTATGCGAAAGAAGCAGGCCTCTGGGTCGTTGCCCGCGCGGGCCCATACTGCAATGCCGAGACGAATGGAGGTGGATTCGCACTTTGGGGATCCGATGGCAGTCTTGGGAGTCTAAGAACAAGTGATGCTACATACCACGAAGCATGGCTACCATGGATCACACAAATCGGAGAAATTATCGCCGCGAATGAAGTCACAAAAGGAGGACCTGTCATCTTGAATCAAATCGAAAACGAGCTCCAGGAGACCACCCACTCCGCGACGAATACATTAGTCATATACATGGAGCAAATCGAGGCTGCGTTCCGAGCAGCGGGAATCACTGTCCCTTTTTCGCACAATGAGAAGGGGGAACGTTCTCAGTCTTGGAGTACTGACTATGAAAATGTTGGTGGTGCAGTCAATGTTTATGGTCTTGACAGTTATCCGGGTGGACTTTCTTGCACGAATGTCAACAGTGGATTCAGCTTGGTTCGGAACTACTACCAGTGGTTTGCGAATTATTCCTACACGCAGCCGAACTACTTTCCCGAGTTCGAAGGAGGGTATTTCACTCCATGGGGAGGCAGTTTCTATGACTCTTGTTTGGCGGAGCACGACCCTGCATTTGCAGATGTGTATTACAAGAACAATATCGGGCAAAGAACGACACTTCTGAGTCTGTATATAGCATGGGGAGGGACGAATTGGGGTCATTGTAAGTGATACTCTTTTGGAGAGGGCATTTCCACTAACATGAAGCAGCTGCCGCCCCTGTTGTCTATACCTCATACGACTACTCAGCTCCACTACGAGAAACAAGACAAATTCAGACCAAATTTTATCAGACGAAACTCATTGCTCTTTTCGTCCGGAATTCAGCTGATCTGTTAAAGACCTACATGGTAGGAAATGGCACAGGATACGCGGTTTCAACCGCAAGCATTTGGACTTGGGAGATTCGAAATCCTGATACCAATGCTGGGTTCTACACCGTCCAACAAGCTACCTCCAGTTCTCGAGTGTCGGCAACGTTCTCCGCGTACCTCAACACATCGGAAGGCAACATCACTGTTCCTAATGTCAACTTGAATGGACGTCAAAGCAAGATTCTTGTCACTGACTATACCTTTGGCCAACAAACTCTCCTATACTCCAGTGCAGATATCCTCACATGGGGCAGTTTCGGAGGTGTCGATGTGATCGCCCTCTACCTCGAAGAAGGACAGGTTGGACAATTTGCCTTCAAGAATACTCCTTCCAATGCTTCACACACCTCCTTCGGTCCAACTGCATACACAGCTACCTCATCCGGCAGCACAACAACATTCGTCTACACCCAAGGCTCCGGCCAAACTGTTATTCAGTTTAACTGTGTCTTGATCTATTTGCTAGAGCAACAAACAGCATGGAAGTTCTGGGCACCTGCTACAACGACAAATCCGGATGTCAAACCCGACGAACAGATCTTTGTCCTTGGTCCTTACCTTGTTCGAAGTGCCTCGATTGCACATGGAGTCGTGCATGTTTCCGGGGACAATGATAATACTACAATTATTGAGGTATATACTGGAACATCTGACATTCAGACCATTGACTGGAATGGAGTACGTCTTACTGCTACCACTACACCATATGGCTCTGTCACCGCTCAGATCCCAGGGAACGAGAATCGCACAATCTCTCTTCCCACATTGGACAATTGGCGTTCTGCGGATTCTCTGCCCGAGAAGCTCGCCACCTATGATGACTCGAAATGGACAGTCTGCAACAAAACCACAACACTGAGTCCTGTGGCCCCATACACATTGCCGGTATTGTTCTCGAGCGACTATGGATATTATACTGGCGCCAAGGTTTATCGAGGATATTTTGATGGGACGAGCTATACGTCTGTCAACATTTCTGCCTCCGGCGGTCTCGCATTTGGCTGGACAGCATGGCTCAACGGTGCTCTCATCGGTGGCAATGTCGGAAACTCCTCGCTTACAACCACAACAGCTCTTCTGTCACTACCAGCCTCCATTCTCAAAGCCACAGACAATCTGGTGACAGTCGTGGTCGACTATCATGGCCATGATGAAACATCCACCGCAAAAGGCGTCGAAAATCCTCGCGGCATCCTAGGCGCACAGCTCATCTCATCGAATGGCTCAACCACAACGAAGAGTACCGGGTTCAAGACCTGGAAGATCCAAGGTAATGCTGGAGGACCGTCCAACATTGACGCCGTCCGCGGGCCCATGAACGAAGGTGGTCTCTACGGTGAGCGTCTCGGCTGGCCTTTACCAGGTTTCACTCCCTCGTCACCTTCATTCGATCGATCCTCCCCTCTCGATGGACTCAACTCATCCGGCATTCGCATGTACACCACCACCTTCCATCTCAACATCGATTCCGACCTCGACGTCCCGCTTGGTCTCGAGCTCAGTGCTCCTTCCGGGACTGTCGCGAGAGTCATGTTTTGGATCAATGGGTATCAGTATGGCAAGTTTGTTCCCCATATTGGGCCCCAGACTCGATTTCCGGTCCCTCCTGGAGTGATCAACAATAGAGGTGAGAATACGTTGGCGGTTAGTATATGGGCGATGACCGATGCAGGGGCGAAACTTGATGGGATTGATTTGATCAGCTATGGTAAGTTTCATCTTGTTAGAGGGGTAGCATCTTTTCTTGCAATATACTGACGCTGTAATGTAGGCGCTTACCAGACGGACTTCGTTTTCAATCAAGATTGGAGCTATCTACAACCTGACTGGGACTTGAGTAGGTTGCAGTACGCTTGATCGAACCCCAAGTCCACAAATCCAGTGAATAGAAGCAGAGGGAACGAAAATAATGTATCCTGCTTAATATTGGATTCTAAGTTCCTTTATATACCGCCTGGTGCATCAATTGCTAGTGCTCCAAGAACCCAAAAGAAGCAAGAGGATTGGGTGATGTCTCGTTTCTGTGTCCGAGCTTGCCACATCGCTGAGTCCTGAAGCCGGTCGAGTGACGAGGCCACGACATGTCTCGAGAGGCGTATCATCCTACTTCTCGATCAAGGATGTCCTCGAGGTATGTTCTCCAGCGAAGTTCCAGGAATAAAGGATGACAAAATAACCTCGCTCAACATCTCGGCCTGGGCTGCACAATCCTCAGCTTCGACCCAAACCAGGGCGAATAACCAGCTTATACTGCGAGTAACTCCGGCGTCACACGCTGTGGTCCCCCAAGAAGACTCCTCTTCGACGGAATATCAAATCTGCAAGAAATCCCAGGTTTGACATTCATGTTCTCTCGTCGTTCGAAGAGGTGCCTTTATATCAGCCAGTGACATGTCTAGAAAGGGAGAATTGGTGCCCCAGTTCTGGGTGCATGGTAACTGGTGAATTAACAAGGGGCAGACTCTGAGCTTTTCTTGGCTTCTCTCCATTTCTTCCTTATATATACTGCGGTGATGGCAAGTGCCAAGTTCAAAGCCCCCCGTCAGAAAACCTTCAACGAACAGATGGCATCTTGGTTAGGCAAATCCATTGATTGGGCCTTTCCAAAAGATGCCAGACGTTCAACTTCATAATTCCACGTATTCGTTTCGTGGAATTTCTACCTGCTACCTTACAAATGAGGAGATGAGGATGACAAGCACATGGAAGAATGACAGCAGTGACCTGATTTTCGTAAAATTCATTTGAGATTTACAAGCTTAGAGTCAGTTTGGGTACGGCGAGTTTGTTGGGGGTGCCGAGGCCTGCCTGTCCATTGCCTAGTCTTGTACTTCATAGACTGAATTGGAAGCAGCTCTCCTCTCCTATTGGTTGGTTAAACCGTGTGTCTTCCGTGGGTTGAGTCTTCATTCTTGGGTGTAGATGTGCTTTTATATCAGCTAGCGACTCATTCGAGGCTAAAATCTCTCAAAGCCAGGAATCACATTACTGCTGTCGAGATTTGATACTCGAGACGGACGTTGTCACGCGAGTTTGTTTCTTGATTTTCAGCACATATATATTGCAACTCATACGCATCGAGGGATGATGATAAGCTCCAATCTGTAATTTCTGCCGCGGATAGGGATCGTCTTGTCGCGTGGCGTATTATGTGCGTAGGAACAGTCGCGAGGTTGCAAGTGCCACACTCAGCGAGCGGTAGAGGGTCTGATGATATCATTCGGGCCTGTCTGAAGCTTCGGAGAATAACAATGATAACAATCGAGGCATGGCAGCAAGGCTGATCTTGACAACAAGTATCCTAGACAATCTCTCTGTTCTGGGATGCAAACTTGACGAGCTTCAAAAATGTTCGCCATTACGTTGGACACGAGACATTCCAAACTCATTCTGCAAACCACCGTCATTTGCAATGTCTCCCAGCGAGTTCCACTATGTTTGCGATTGGTTTTTGGTTGGAGATCATGATGGTCCATTGCCGAGGTTGAGCCGAATATTTATAGGGGAAGTGAGAGCTGCAGGTGAAAGGCAAACTCAAGTGAGGGAGTGTAGGATAGTGAATGATAAGAGTTGTCTGAATTGGTAGTTGGCCTCATACCTTTGTTGGCAAGCTGCAATCTGAATGAGGGAAGGTGAACGAATCCTTACCCACCAACTGTAGCTCACACTGTCCTTTCACAGATCTCAAACTGGCTCTGATGTCATACACGAAGAAGCGAACGAATACTTACCTGGTAATCGTTACTCAACCAAATCTTCCACAAATTTCAAGTTGAATTCAATGTCATGCACGAAAAAGTGAACGAATACTTACCTCGTGACTATCACTTAGGTTGTTCTTTTACTATTCTCAAGGTAGCTTTGATATTGTTCACGAAGAAATGAACGAACACTTACCTGATAATCGTTACTTAACCAACTCTTTCACTAATTTTAAGCTGCTTCTGATGCTATACACGAAAAGGTGAACGACTCCTGTGAGCTCACCAGTTTGCAGCTTCCGCCATCTTCCTTTAGGCTCCTTCCCCTATTCACGGCAACAGGAACGAAGATTCACGAGATGATCGTTACTCATCACTCCTCGGAAAAGCTGCAACTTGTCGAGTATAAATACTCCCCAGAGATTGCTCCTTTCTGCTCAACATATCCTTCGCTCTGGATACAGAACGAGCTAAGATACAAGGATGTGGAAGAAGGCCAGTCCCTTTTGCCATAGATGGTGACTATGAGAGAACTGGTTAGTAAGCTTGCAACTGATCCACAGCCAAGTGTGCATGAATAGTGTCAGGTGTGTTCGCTGCACTGCAGGAGATGACAACAAGCTTGGTTTTGAAAGAGACTTAACAGTAAAATGACTACAATAATCTTGAGAACTTTCACTGAGTGGTTTCAGAATACAATGTCAGGTCACTTGCTCGAGCCATGCTAGTCAGGACAGATTTGGTGTGGGTTTTCAAGGTGAATTGAGCAGTTCGAAATAAATCGACCGTCTTGGACGCCTCGGTGTCTAGACCTTCAGTTCCTGCGAGAAACTCTTCTCGCCACTACAAAGATGCCTTTTATGGGGCTTCATTTTCTTCAGGAGAACTTGCTTTCAGGGCCTTCGGGCTTCAGCAAGTTCTTTCGTGTTATCATTAGTTCCAGGATTCATACGTCAGTCGCGCCTCCCTCGAATTCTCTGCAACTTGACCAGACAGCTTGCAAGCGACGATAAGCGACGATGGTGACTCACATGGTTGTAGCATGATTAAACCTAGCTTCTCGTTTTCACTGGGTATATAAACGATACAACGAGTATCCCTGGTCCTCCGCCCAGGATATCCCAATGATAGAAGATCTATGGACTGAGCAACGGACCCACAAGCCCAAGCTTACGGCTACCACGATCACGGAAGACGACCTGTGCCTGACACTATCGAAATCCAAGCTTGTAAAAACCGACTCCTTAAGACCGATAGCACGAGAAGCTTCCAAGAGCGGATGTTTTTGTTGTCAAATTCCAGACCCTTGTCATCTTGCTCTGTCCGGCAGAAGTTCATGCCTGCAGGAGGTGGATGATTGTGGGATGAAATTCACTACAACAGGAAACCACTTAGAGAACGTAGGCTTGCTGCATTGAAACCACCCCCACCGACAAAAAAATCCACCGGACCCATCACGAACCTTCAATGCTCATCATTCCAGTTTGTAATTTTGTGACTGGAAATGTTCTGAGGGTGCTAAGCGTTTTATAGGAGAAGAGATGTCATGTCAACGTGGTACGTCCCACGGTCCCGGATTTGACTCATAGTTCGAGTCAGAGGCGAATGAAATTTAGAATCATCTACCCAACCCGTCTGGACTGCAGGGTAAAGTACTTTCTCTATTGCTTGAACCCGATGTTAATGGCTGCTTTAAGCTTGAGGCTTAGAGCTCGCGACCCAGAATTACTGAAGCAAAATAGATCCCTTAAACGAGAGAAGTATAAAAGCAAGCCTCATAGCAGGCCTGCTATGACTAAAGACCAGAACGCGCAGTATAACACACTAGGAATGTCTCACAAAGGATAGTTCTATCTGCCAAAAGAGAGTACTCAATTTCTCCTTCAAGTCCTAGACTGTGATGTGAAATAAGTTTGGAGAGGACTTCGCCTGGGCCAGCCCTCGTCTTCATGAGCCCCAAACTTTCAGGCAGAAATGATAGCAAATTTCTCAATTGATAGTCAGAACTTCCGTTGGGGATCAGATTGATCTCAGAATCGAGTATCGATACTATAGATGCAGCAAGCATAGCCTTCCCGGATTATTCTGCTTACAAGGCCAAGCCGTGCGATAGCTTGGTGCGGATCCAACGAGAGAAACAAATATTTCCACAAGAACAGCTGATAGTAGAGATAACATAAATGTGAAGACTATTTAACTCCTTTTCTAGTATGCTTCAGTTAATGTCCAATATTGGAATCTGGGGACTGATTGAATTTGGCTTTTGCGAGCCCACTACCCCGCGGTTCTATAGAGCAACCCGCACTTACAAGGCAAAAATCATTCCACAAAGTGGCGGATAAGGAAGCCTCTAAACTATAGGTAAAAACCTTCAATAGCCTACTGCGATCAAGAAAGCTATGCTCTTTAGTATGAGAACGGAATTAGGGCAGATCACACGAATTGCACGACGAAAAGTACCGCCTCGACTCTGCCAGGAATCGATGCCTTAAGTCCAGCGAACTTGAAGCACTACTAGGTCATCATTCATCTCCAGATATTCAATCTGAGCTCTATTCTTTCAGTGTCGACTTGATAATCATTGCTATCTTTCTGATTGTAGCAATTGTCAAGATACATTCGAAAAGATTGCTGAGGGTGGGAGGGTAGCTCTTTCCCTTTCCTTGATTTTCATCTCGGCTTCACCACCAATTCACCTTCAACGCAAGCTTTCAAACCTTCAACCCCACTCACCTACAAGATCGAGCCCAATTTCACCAATATCTCAATAACAAAAACCCCAATCACCTAGTCCCTGGAAGTCAAGCATCTAAAAGCCCCTAAGACGCTTTCCCCTGCTTGAATAAGGACCTGACTTAATAATTGTGGTGTACGGCCGGTGGGGGCGTTGAATCCCCCATTCCGCCCCTGAAGGTGCGGAGTAATTTGCAACCAGACGCGCAACAAAAGTTTTCGATTGTCCCAACTTCTTTGGTACAATGGGATTTCACCAGAAAGCAGCAGAGACTTCAAACATTATCAAAATTTCCAATCAACATGTCGTGCGTTGGTCTCTGGTCATCGAGACCACCAAGTTGCCACCACTTGGAGCAAATTGTATGCATGGCACATCTCATCACTTGCATATGCTGGCTGAGAGCCATGCTGAGATTTAATTTCATGGCATTGATATTAGCAACCGATCTATCGATCGGATCTCATCAACGTCCGTTGCGTCGATATGCTTTTAGTATCTAATCCTACACATCATGAGTCGTTATTTTGCAAGGTCCAGGTCGTCAACCCAAATTCGCCATCAGAACCCCAGAAATATGCTCCTCAACGCCAGAAAGCATAACTCCGCCACTCCATGCCTGAAAAGCAAGGCTCGAGGTACGAAAGCCAGCAAGCAAGATTAATAGTTCCAAAGGACCTTGGTAGTCAGGACTCTGCTTCCCAATCTTTCCCACTCTACCGGACCAATCCAACTCTCATGAGTCTTCATTCTCGCGAACACACTGGCTCCCTTCCAAACCACGACTTGGCCGTCCATCTCTCTTGGACTAGTACCAACTTGGAGATTCTCCTGCTTGGCAGCCAAATCAGGTCGGAGCTTCTTAAGTCTATCTTCGAGGAAAGGACCGAGACCAGGAGTCTTTGCACCACCACCGATGACCATGATACCGCCATAGAAGTCCTTTGTCTTCTTCTCTTCGCCCTTGACTGCATGCATGATGCTGGTATTGATGGCGATGTCGAGAGGAGCTATGGGGAGAACGGCGTCACGCTCGACAGCGAAGTCCTTCTGTGTACGGGCCAATGGGTCGACGAACATGCCAGGTGGAGGGTTTGGAGTGCCGCTGTTGTGAGAACCATTTCCGAACTGGAACGTGGGACCACTGGGGCCAGGAGATCCGCCATTCGTGCCATTGGCGCCAAAGACGTAGGGACCTGAAGGGACAGGAGTATTCGCGCCCTCTGGTACTGGAGATCCTGCGGCAGAGGTGACACGTGAATTGCCATTAGCCTCACTGTCATTACGGAAGAAGTTCAAGGGATTTGGCTTCTCCTTGGACGGAGTAGCGACATCCATGTTGCCATTGCCGTTCAAGGCGAAACCGTTGGCGGTAGTAGCGAGCGAGGGCTTGATGCTGGTCAAGATAGCCAATTGGGCTGCTGAAGCAGGATCATCTGGCATGTCTGGATCGTAGGCATTATAGGAGCGCTCAATGTACTTGCGGCGTCCAGCAAGCTTGTCACTGTTGTCGAAGATAGAAGGATCAAAGAAGCCCATAGGAGCCAGGATGACTTCATCATAGGTCTTGAATTGATACTTGCAGGTAGGTTGATTTGGTGCTCGGAGGTGGAAGTCGTATAATTGAGTAGAGATCAACGCCTGGTCCATGGTACAGAAGTTGGTCTTCAACTCTTCAGCAAGAAGGAAGTCGTACCGACGCTTCAAGTTGATGTCTTGATAGGGGAAGTGGTCGAATAACATCATCTTCATGAACGTCTCCGTGACATCGTAGCCACCGTACTTCAAGTTGATTCTCGAGTCCTCGATGCACATGCCATCCTCGACACAACAGATTGAGGTCTTCTGAGCACCGATATCGACGATACAGGCAGTGGAGTATCCAGCACCATAAGTTGCCGCCAGACTCTCTTGGATGAAAGCTACCTGCTTGAACTCGAATTCCTTCATGCAGAGCTCCAAAATCTTCTCAACGTACTTCTTGTCGTAGAGATCAGGAATGACGACAACACAGCTGTACTGGGGCCACTCTCCGCTGCGATTCAGTCCTAGTTCCTTTCGTAAAGCTGACTCGATGAAAGACTCAAGATCATTGAAGAGATGTGACGCACTCAGGTAGTCGTTCTCATGAAGCCAACCGTGTTGCATGGGCCAGTGCACCTTGTAGATAGGATTCGAGTCATCCGGAATTCGCAGAGCCTCCATACCTGTGAAATATGACGAGATATCCTTAGGATCATCCTTTGAGATATCGGTCCACTCGATCCGCATGGGATCATTATGCTCTGGGATCTTCTCGGGCTCAATGCGACGATTGTAGTTGACGACTAATTCCTTCGAGTTCGGCAGAACCTTGCGCTTATTCAACCTCATATCAACCTTCAGATCGTTCGACATCTTAGTAAACTTCTTCGCGAACTCCTCTCCAAATTGTTGTTCTGGTGCAACATCCAGCTTTTGACGCTTTGGTCTTGGTTCGACATCTTCGGATTCATTGACTGGCCATTTCTCTGCGATTGCCATCGGAATGGTCTTGGGAAGGGCATCACTCGCAAAGCCAATCCTCAGATTTTGACTGCCGGGATGAATGACAATGATCTTGGTGGGATCAAGGCCATCATTTATCAGAGACTCGTCCTCATCCAGCTCTCCCTCGGCACCCATGGCCAATGCTCTGTCCTTGTCCTTTGCATTTCGGATCATGCGATCTCGATTGGCTTCGTTTTGAAGGCGGAGGGTAAGGTGTTGGTCATCGCGCTTCATGTAATCACTGCAATAAAGATATTAGCATTGTAAAAAGGACTCAGAGGAGGACGGTGAGGAGCGCGGATCGATCCGGCGCCTCCAAACTATCAAAAGTGAACGAGAAGGAGGGCACCGACGTGTAGTAGTTCTTCTGATTGATCATGGGGATCTCTGGCCAGCTCGACTGCTTCATGCCATTGTCTGTTCGTTGAAGGCCTTCCTCGCGCAGGAGCGCCTTTCCAGACTTCTTGCCCACCATGTTGTCGGTTTCTTCGTCGCTGCCGCTACTGTCCAGGTTCCAGACTTTGCGCAAGCTGGTTCCAGCTCTATTTCCACCACGGGGACGATGCACCAGACGACGAGAGCTTATTCTGCCTAGCGTCTTGTGGGCGGTGAGGTGATGTAAAAGCGGCGGTGAGGTAGATCGTGGTTATGAGAAATTTTTCAAAAGCGGCGAGTGGGAGCTAAGATAAGCGAGATAAATTTCACGTGATTATCACAGACATTCACTAGCATGTCTTGAGCAGGTTCAGATGTCCCAAACCATGGACGGACAAATTGATGGAATATCAGTATAATTTTGACAAAGCTATACGTACATTGACAATTATCGATGGCTTTCTGGAAAAGGGGGAGTTGACTGAATCACGTGGCTGACGCTAGACCTACACGCAGATTGAATTGTCCCTATCCAGGATATGACTTTTCAAGACCATATGTCTTGAGATTAGAAATGCTTGAAACTTTTCTTTATTACTTTCTAGATGTTAGTCCTCTTTATAGTTTAGCCTACCTCCTTGATAGCCTTTCCAAATGTCTGTGTTCGCAAATTGTAAGTGTTTCGATTCCATGCTTTTTCTAATATTCATGATCTTCGAATTTTGATATTCTTACCCCAAAGTATTTTCGATATTGCAAAAAGCAAGGGACATTTGTGAATATTACTAGGACATCCGAAAGAAAGAAAGAAGCAATGTCACGATGCTTCATTGAAGGGCTATCAGCTCATGCAATCCCAAGTCCAGCTTCCCGAGCCGCGCAGCCTCAAAGGACGTCCATGTGAAGTACTCTCCGAACCACTCTCTCAAAGTCTCAGGAGACTTGGTACATCTCAAGCGCTTCGGTCCCGTCAAGTGAGCAAGAGCGTAAAACTCCCTGGGCGCAATTGTGATAAATTGTCGAACTTCCTGCAGCTGACGTTCCTCATGGCCGCGTTTCGTGCCTAGGAGATGTCAATCCGCGACTTATGTTCCGCATTGGAAAATTCCGATTGCGATGGCCGCAATGAGTTTCTGATCATTAGGGAGAACTGAGCGAGTCGATCCTGTCTAGATCGACGAGTGTTGAATCGGTCATCGAAGGTTCCGAGTCGAGTTGTGAGGACTTCTGGACTTTTGGATGGGGGTTGGGATGCATACTATGATGCTAAGATACTAGAATAGTGTGAAGCGATGAAGCTACTGCCAATACGATCTGGGCATGAGCTTGAGACGATTCCTTTCCAATGCAATTGCAGCTTCCTCCCTCTTGCCTTGTTTCTCAATAAGTCCTCAGACATTGCAGCCTCTCTGGCACTAGCCGAGTACATGGAGTATTGGTATTTTGTCGAACTCTGAACTCGTTCCCAAGGTATTGCAATTGGTGATCGATTAAAATGGCGACAAGCAACAAGGCAGTAACAAAAAACCACTCAAAGTCAGCTAAGCCGCTTTATGTCGCCTAAAAAATTGATAAAAAAATTCAAGTTCTCGCGCAAAGTGCAATTATAGCGCACGCAAATTACAACTTTTTAAAATTTTTAAAATTATAATCGTATCGTATTAATTATATATTAATTATTAATTAATAAAAAACTTGATTTTATAGCGCGAGTAGTTATCGCAAAAAGTATGATTTAAGTGCTGTAAGAGGAGGCATATCGCTTATTAAAATGGCATAAGTGCCTGAAAACTTTGGGCTGCAGAGGGTTGTTTGTGTGGGTTGATGCCTTGTGGCTTGTCGCCATTCTAATCGTATCCTGCAACGACGGACCCCGCCTTACCCGCTGATCAGAGTGGAAAGATCGTTTCTGACTCCTCGTCTGAGCCGTCCCGAACCCGGGATTCGGAGCCGTGGTAGTGATTAGAGAGCCCTCGTCTGGGAGACTTGATAAGACTTTGCTGACCCGCCATGCAGCACAAAGGACTGGTGGCCCAGACTTCATGTCAAGTCAAAGCAGAGACCTTCGGTGAATAGAAGTTTCCGTCGCTCGGTTCGCCATCCCGACTCTCCACAGATTGCAACCGCTAGAAGATGTTGTAAACAGGCCTTTTGAGTCTTGGCAGCTTCTCGAACCAAGTGACGAACCTTTCGTATCTTATACGAAACTTTTGCCTCGACACGCGTTTCACTTGGTCTGAAGATCCCACGATCTTGCATAGAGATTACGAAACACAGATCCGATCTCGTTTGAGTCAGCGAACTTTGCGCAAATCTGCATAACTCGATTAGGTAAAGAGTACGAGAACGTCGGGAAAGTTCGACGAATGTTAATGTCCGGCCCTTCGCGTAAAGGAGCCATATCCGGTGGAGGGGTAAAGGGCCAGAACCATGGAGCTGGATGCGTGTACTCGGATTTAAGTATCCGATCTTCAGCGGCTCCGAAAAAACTTCAGAGACAGACGTATCTGATTTGAGATAGCCTGATGAGACTTTAAGATTGCTGCAAGTGTTTAATGAAGCCTGAGCGCATTATATGTTTCGATGTCCAGCTTGGTGGGGCTTGCGATGCGATCCATTTGATGTCTTCGAGCCTCGGTACGGAAAATTGCCATTTACAGAACAACGAGAAATTGCTCTCAGAGAGTCAAAGTCGGTCTTCAAGCTAACTCCACCAATAGACCGAATAGAGCGCGTCATGCTGGTCAATCATATGCCGTTCGAGTCATCTGGCGAATAGATGCCGTTTCCCGCGTATTTCGTATTAAATGCAGGCTTATGTCTGCGGTGTGAATCACTCGGAATGTAGCCAACGACTGTAACACTGCACAGCGCTGGTATCGCCATGGGATGTCATAGTCGTAAATGCCCTTTGCTGAACGAGAGTCTATCAGATTTAAGTGTGAATAGGAGGAACGGGCCAAAAGTGGAGGCTTGCGTTTCCTCCTATCAGCGTAAGCGATGTTTTGTCGTCCCAAGTGTCGAATCGGAACCCTTGCGATAGTCAAACATGTAAGCCATATGCGGAGAAAAAACCTTCTAGAACCAGGTTTCGCGCTCGAAGTTTGCGGTAGTGGGCATCGCAAGTCGAGAGGAAACGCAATACGAATCCGAGGGGTCTCTAAATGAAGCTCGAGCTAACGCTGCACGAACGGACTTTGATCATCCCGGTTGGACTTCATAACTTCTTTGACCGATAGATAACAATGGACGCCTTGCGGCGTAACCATGTTGCCTCTTACCTCTTACCTCTTCACTTTTCGTACCTCGATGATTCACTTCTTCCCGGCCTACCGTCCGATTTCTTACTTTTTCTCTTCGCTCTATCTTCATCAAAGTTCTCTTGAGACCGCAATTTACATTTGTTGACCACCCTTGCCACAAGTCAACACACTACCTCAAGCGCATTCCTCAACCCACAACACCCGCCCGTCTCTCGACATCTTTTCAAGATCTCTCCCCGAAATCGACGATCGCTCCCTCTCCCTCTTGTCCTCTGTTCAGTTTTCGAGCCGCCTAAGATGGCTGGCGACCCCGAAAAGGCTGAGCATGGCTCGCCCCGAACCTCAAGCCGTGGCGATTCCACTGACGAACATGAATCTACAAGGAAAAATACCGTTGGAGACAAGGAAACACACATCTCAACTCCCACCTCAGAACCTGCGAACCTCGCAAAGCTAGACTCGAGCGTTAAAGTACAAGTGAAGGATGAGGATGTTTACTCGCATCTCCCGCCTGCTGAGCAATTGATCCTCAGGAGACAGGTCGAAATACCCGATGTCAAGAGTGGATGGAAGACTTTGTACCGATACTCGACGACAAATGATATCCTAATAATGGTCGTCTCTGCCATATGTTCAATTGCTGCTGGAGCTGCCCTGCCACTAATGACGGTCGTTTTTGGTAACTTAGCAGGAGAGTTCAATTCGTATTTTGAAGGAACTACAAGCCATGCCTCCTTCGAACACACAATCACACACATGGTTCTTTATTTCATCTACATTGGCATTGCGGAATTCATCACGATATACATCTCGACAGTCGGATTTATATACACCGGGGAACACATCAGTGGGAAAATCAGAGGCCATTACTTGGAGGCTTGCATGAGGCAGAACATTGGTTTCTTCGACAAGCTGGGCTCTGGAGAAATTACTACTAGAATTACGGCAGACACAAACTTGGTTCAGGATGGTATTTCCGAGAAAGTGGGATTGTCCTTGAATGCTATCGCCGCCTTCGTTACGGCATTCGTCATTGGATTCATCAAATCATGGAAATTGACTTTGATCCTTTCGTCTACCGTTTTCGCTATTGTTGTGATCATGGGAAGCGGTTCTAGCTTCATTGTCAAGTACAGCAAGCAGTCTCTAGAATCGTATGCTCTTGGAGGAACAGTCGCTGAAGAGGTTATTTCTTCCATTCGAAACGCCACAGCCTTCGGTACCCAGGACAAATTGGCACGCCAATACGATGTCCATCTTGGAAACGCCGAGAAGTACGGATACAAGAACAAGTTCGTTTTGGCCATTATGCTTGGAGCGATGTTCTTGATCATTTATCTCAATTATGGCTTGGCCTTTTGGATGGGTAGCCGATTCTTGGTCAAGAACGAAATCGGCTTGTCTCAAATCCTCACCATTTTGATGTCCATCATGATTGGTGCTTTCTCTCTTGGCAATGTGGCTCCCAATGTGCAGGCATTCACTACCGGAATTTCTGCCGCTGCCAAGATCTACAACACCATAGATCGTGTTTCCCCATTGGATCCTACCTCGGAGGCTGGTGAGAAGCTCGACCATGTCGACGGAACTATCGAATTGCGAAACATCAAGCACATCTATCCCTCCAGGCCTGAAGTCGTGGTGATGAATGATGTCAGCTTGGTCATTCCAGCCGGAAAGAAGACCGCGCTTGTTGGTGCATCAGGATCCGGAAAGAGTACAATTGTTGGACTCGTGGAACGCTTCTATGATCCAGTTGGCGGACAGGTTTTCCTGGACGGACATGATGTCAGCACTCTTAATCTTCGTTGGTTGCGTCAGCAAATCTCGCTGGTCAGCCAAGAGCCCACCTTGTTTGGAACCACGATCGTCAAGAATATCGAGCATGGCCTAATTGGAACAAAGTATGAGCATGAAAACGAGGAACGGAAGAAAGAGCTTGTTATTGAAGCTGCTAAGATGGCGAACGCCCACGACTTCATTTCAGCACTTCCCGAAGGGTATGAGACGAATGTTGGTGAACGTGGATTCTTACTGTCTGGAGGTCAAAAGCAACGTATTGCCATTGCTCGTGCCATGGTCAGCGATCCTAAGATTCTTCTCCTTGATGAAGCGACATCTGCCTTAGACACGAAATCTGAAGGTGTCGTCCAAGCTGCTCTCGAGGTCGCTGCCGCAGGACGAACCACCATTTCTATCGCCCATCGTCTCTCTACAATTAAAAATGCCGATAATATCGTTGTCATGACTGAAGGTCGAATTGTAGAGCAAGGAACACACGATGAGTTGCTGTCAAAGCAAGGTGCTTACTTCCATTTGGTAGAGGCGCAGAAGATAGCCGAAACGAACGAATTGACCCCTGAAGAGCAGATCGCTGTTGATGCTATGGACGACAAGCTTGTTCGCCAGAAGTCCAATAAGAGTGGTCAATATGAGGAGGATCCAGATGACAAGAACATTGCGAATAAGCTGAAACGGACTCAGTCAGAGAAATCACAGTCATCCCTCGCCCTACAGGGCCGAAATACTTCTGGAGAGCAGCAAGACTCACTCTGGACTCTAGTCAAGTTGATTGGTTCATTCAACAGGAAGGAAATCGGTCTCATGTTCGTCGGATTGTTTTGGTCAATCATTTGTGGTGGGGGTAACCCTACGCAAGCAGTCTTCTTCGCCAAGGAAATCATTTCTCTGTCGTACCCTCTTAAAGATCCAACAACTGGCGTTGAAATTCCTGGGGCTCGACATATGATTCGCCACGATGTCGACTTCTGGTCGCTGATGTATCTTATGCTGGCTCTCGTTCAGTTCATCGCATTCTGCAGCCAGGGCGCAGCTTTTGCTTACTGCTCTGAGAAGCTCATCCATCGCGTTCGAGACCGAGCTTTCCGAACAATGTTGAGACAGGACATTGAGTTCTTCGACAAGGAGGAAAACACTGCTGGAGCTTTGACTTCCTTCCTCAGCACAGAGACAACCCATGTCGCTGGTCTTTCTGGTGTTACCCTCGGCACGCTTCTCACGGTCACTACCACGCTTATAGCAGCCATCTGTGTCAGTACTGCCATTGCATGGAAGTTGGCCTTGGTCTGCATTGCTACGATTCCTGTTCTACTTGGGTGCGGTTTCTTCCGTTTCTGGATGTTGGCTCAGTATCAACAACGGGCAAAGAAGGCATACGAAACAAGCGCTAGTTTTGCTTGCGAAGCTACGAGTGCTATCAGAACCGTCGCTTCATTGACCAGAGAGAATGATGTCCTCAAGATCTACATTGATTCTCTTAATGCACAGGCCAGAAAGAGTTTGGAATCCGTTTTGAAGTCTTCACTTCTCTATGCCGCCTCCCAATCACTCGTGTTCCTTTGCGTTGCCCTCGGCTTCTGGTATGGTGGTAACCGCATTGCGGATCACGAATACACGATTTTCCAATTCTTCGTCTGTTTTTCGTCCATCATCTTTGGTGCTCAGTCCGCTGGTACTATCTTCTCATTCGCACGTAAGTTCTCCTTCTGATCCGAACATCTTTCAGTCACTAACATTTTGCAGCGGACATGGGAAAAGCCAAACAAGCAGCACAGGAGCTGAAGATTCTCTTCGACCGCAAGCCAGCAATCGACTCCTGGTCAGAAGACGGAGCCAAGCTCGACGGCGTCGAAGGCCACATCGAATTCCGCGACGTCCACTTCCGCTACCCCACTCGCCCAGAACAACCCGTTCTCCGGGGTCTCAACCTCCACGTCTCCCCAGGCCAATACATCGCCCTAGTCGGGGCTTCCGGCTGCGGTAAATCCACCACCATCGCCCTCCTCGAACGTTTCTACGACCCCCTCGTTGGCGGCATCTACGTAGACGGCAAAGAAATCTCCAGCCTCAACCTCAACGACTACCGTTCCTACATCGCTCTCGTCTCCCAAGAACCAACTCTCTACCAAGGGACGATCCGCGACAACGTCCTCCTAGGCGCTGATCGCACAGACGAGGTCCCAGACTCCGAAATCGAGTTCGCGTGTCGCGAAGCCAATATCTACGATTTCATCATGTCCCTCCCCGACGGATTCTCCACTGTCGTCGGATCAAAAGGGTCTATGTTATCAGGTGGTCAGAAACAACGTGTTGCTATCGCTCGTGCTCTTCTTCGAGATCCTAAAATCTTGTTGCTAGACGAAGCTACTTCAGCGCTTGATTCGGAATCAGAGCATGTGGTTCAAGCAGCACTCGATAAGGCGGCGAAGGGAAGGACGACGATTGCGGTGGCGCATAGGTTGAGTACGATTCAGAAGGCGGATATTATTTATGTCTTTGATCAGGGGGTTATCGTGGAGAGTGGAACTCATAATGAGTTAATGAATAAGGGGGGTAGATACTCTGAGTTGGTTAACTTGCAGAGTTTGGGGAAGCATAAGTAGACCTTTTGACTCCCGAGGGGATGAATTTGTAGCATTTGCTTGTTCGACTTTTGATATTTGAGCATGGCGATGGCGTTTTTGGGTGGGAAATATGCATATGGCATAAGGAATGTTTTACAGTACGAGCTGTAGTGTGTGAGCTCGCATATTTGTTTTGTCTGATTATAATTAGGGATGATTGCAGGTTTGAGATAAGAGACGAGGATTCTTGAAGCGTTTGATGGATGGAGTTAAGTTAGAGCTAAGGCACGCAGGTGCATACTTCCTCGTCTATCAATGTACATATTACAGAAACCCCTTTCCCTTGATACTTGTTACTGTTGTGAGGCAGTGCAACGGGCTAGTTTGAAGGTCGGCAAAGCGTGAACAGTCAGTTTAGTGCTCCGGCAGACGGAGCCCTCTGTTGCAGCCTCGTCGGGGACATGAAGTCTCAGATGAAGGTGTTTTGCGGCTACAGCCTCGTCGAACTGGAGCGGGCACAAAGTTTCTCCGAGTAGGAAGCCCGTTCTCCGAGCATCAAGATGGACAGTGCCTTCTCATCCGATCTTTTGAGACGTAATGGATGTCTAGCTCTACCGGTGAAATCATAATCCTCTAGTGAGGTAGAATGAACATGACATGCTGGGATAATCAAGCCCATCTCTATTTTTGGATCTTTCTTGTCCTTAATGTTGTTAGCCCTGCGTCTCTTTGCTTTTGCTGTCACCCAAGAGTTTGTTGTGCTCTTGTTAGTTTTGACTTGTGTTGGCGGTTGCCATATGCTTGGGAAGATACCGGTTTCCAGCTTTTCAAGTTCAGGCTCTGCAAGAAAGAAATAGCAAGTGCTTCCCATGAAGTTGTACATTCGGCCCAGGGAGGGGGGGGAAAAAAAGATATATATTCACGTGACGAACGTTATTCAAATCTCTCTCAGGCCCCAAACCCGGGTATCAGTCCTTCAAATAACTTGATTTGGCCTGGCCGCAATGTAAGATTTGTTACAGACAGAGCTGATACAGCCACTGAAAGACGTTCCCAACAATGTAGCCAGCAATCCCAGAAATCTGATTGGCGAGAGCATAGCCGAGACGAGGTTTCCAATTTAATCGCTACATTAGACTGGGCGCTTTTCTGTTCTCACTGCGTCTCGCAGTCTTTCTTCAATGCGCTGCAGATCTCATTTGCAGTGCCTGATATAGATAGACGAACCTTGTGCGCGAGTTCTCAGGAACCATCTCTTTCGTCCCATCTCCACATCGTGTCGTGTCGTGGCTTTTGAGCCCCATTTCACCATCAACCTATTCTCTCTCCTTGATTCATGATGAAGACTGTAGTTTTCGCCTTGCTTAGATTGAGCTCAAGTATCACGACTGTTTCTGCAGCAGTCAGATCATGCTACTATCCCGACGGAACAACATTGTCACAAGATACACCATGTAATACCACAACAACCGGACACAGCGCCTGCTGCACAGCACCCTGTATGTCCTCCGGTCTCTGTTTCGATAATGGTCTTTTATCTCGAGGGAGTTACGCTGATCAAACGTGGAAAGATCCTGCCTGTGCACCATATTGCGTTGATGGTAAATCCTTCACCTCCCCACTCTCTATGGTTGGTGAAAATGAAAGTAAGGGACTAGCGGAAATCCAGCTATCCCAACAGGAGGCCATCCAGTAATACCAAGGGAATGGACAGCTGGCGTCGATGTCGCGGAGATAGGATGGTGTTGCGACTTCCCGATTGCGACTGGTTCTTGTGCTCAGGGAAGAGAGATCAAGATTGCGGCCAGGGCTGTACTTTCTAATTCCACGACAGCGGCTTCGGCTTTGAGCGCTACAGGAACGGCTTCAGGGACGGCGACGAATACGGCTACGTCGACTGCGGTTTGTAATGCAGCCGGGCAAAGCTCCGGGACGAACGCCGGGTGCCCAGCGAACCATGATGTAGCGATCGGTGTTAGAATTGGGGCACCACTAGAGATTGCGGTTGTTAGCTTGCTGTTGCTCTGGTTGAGGGAGAGGAGGGCGCGAAAGAAGGCGGTAGCAGAAGTTCTTGCATATACCCAAGCGCCGCAACTGTACCGAGAGACGAAACCTGCGATATATTCCGGGGTTCCTGACTCAAGAAGTCCAGCTTCAGAGTCAGGCGGGACACGGGATGGTAGAGGCGCGCCATCGGAACTGGGTGGGGGCCAGAGATATGGTGAGCTGCCTTGAATGGGTCGTGTACATCGTACCTGCAACTGTATGCCACATGTTTAATAATATCTGCTAAGAAATACCTGCCTTGGACATGGAACTAACCTACTTTCCACCTTAGGTCCTCGTTTGGCATTCAGGACTCCCAGGAACAAATGGATGGAAACCAAACGAGTGAGTTCCCCCCCCCCCCCAAAATTGTCTTCTTGGCCCCTTTAGTCCTAGAAGTACCGATCAGCAGAGAGAACACTCAAACAGATCAAGCATAACACATGCCAAATAACCAAAAAGGTACACATGTCACCGAATCTGAAGTTCAATCACATCGTCCACCACATTCAAACATGCATATGCATAGATCCTCCTTTCCCCGCCGGACATGAACCTCCATCGGGAAGTCCCATGGTCAAGATTGGCATCATGCATCCCGAAATAATGTCACCGGGCCGAGTCAATCCATTGTGCAGCCCGCCACATCATCCCGTTCAAGAAAACTAAACCGCCGGAACGACATTCTAAATTCCCTCGGGATCACAGCTCGCTTTCCCCGCGAGCGCTTAAGTCGCGGTGATTGAAAGTGGATCTCTCCTCGAGAGGCTCAGTGAATGGATGCTTATAACCAAGGGTAAATGCGATATAGAATTTTGAAGTACTTGCATGCGTCGGGATGGGATCCTGGCGACGCGGAGGCATGGGAGCCGGTGGTGGGGTTCCTTCTTACTGGGCATGCACAAGTACCTGGTAAGAAAAAGTACGGATACTGCAGGAGAAAACGAAAATGAAAAAGAAACCCGAGGAGCTCAAGACCCTGAAGAAAGGGGAGGAGAAAGAAAGCAAGTGACAAGAAACGTAACAATATCAAAAAGGTGTCTAATACCTCAGTGCCGAACATCTTTAACGGCTGAGCCCGAGACCCGTTGTCCAAAAACAACCTCGCACTCTCCCCCACTCCCTGAATGCCGCACCTCCTTCCTTCTTAAATCATTATCCACACGGCAGAAGAGCCGCCTCCCGGTGAGGCGTCCAGCGTCAGACGTCCCACCTCCCTCATTCGGCACGTGCTTGCCCAATCTCCTTCCCAAATCCGCTCAGTATGCGCAACGGCTGCAAAAAAACACCACAAGCTGGAACCCTGTCTCAAGTTCGCCTGTTTCCAAACCTGCTCTCCCTCTCCGGAATCGAGAATCCGCATTCCGGGCGATGTGCAACAAAGATGTTTTTGGTATGTCAGGTTTCTAGGATAACTTTCAATACGGCGGGTACCTTTGGTACGTAACGGTACTAAGCTGACCCTTTTTCTGATCCTCGCTTGCGGGATGGGCCATGCGGTGCTTCCGCTGGGTTGATTTTTGAGTTGCGGTGGTTTGAGTTTTTTTGGGGGGCTTTGAGCCAGTCGGGGAATTGATGAGACGCGTTAGATACATGTTTCTAGAAGAGGAAAACTCTAATCCATTGGATGAAGAAAGTAAGGTTTGTGACGGCAATACTTTGATATTCATGTATTTTCGGTGATTACTGAAGACAATCGAATGGAATAGTTCCTACTGGTCTGAAAACAAATTCAAAGTTCACGTTTATCATATTACGTAACTGCACTTGAAACAGTTTACAATAGTAAAGTTTGGTAGATAGAGGAGGATCTTCTCCTGTTGGTCGGATCTGTCAAAGTTCTTTCCGCTGTCTGATCTGCCAAATCTGTCGATTCTTTGAAATCATCCAAAACATTGCTTGCGGACACGCTTGGGTTCCGTTGCAGGATTTTCAGGCTCTTGTCATGCTCATGACCTACCGTTTTGACTGACTGAGCATTGGGCAAGGCCGTTCGATACAGAATGAACCATGAAAATATCCAATACAAACAGTAAAATTATGACTGCAGTTTTGACACGTCTTTGCTGCGTCTCCTTTACAAGGTACTTCTCCTGAGGAACGGCTTCCGGGCATTGTTCCCCAAACCTTGTAGCCTCGCACAACCCCACTAAATACTTACCAATTGACGAAGCGGATCGGCCCGCGAGGAACACATGGATTTGAAGGTTTTACCAGCATAGTGGAGCTCATCCTCATGGGATCAGGGTAAAAGTTTAAAAAATACTTCATCTACCAAGGTTTTTGGAAACCATAACAGGACACGAATCCAGGACGGCCATGCAGTAAGCTTACCGGCCAGCAATTAAATATCTCAAACGGAGGATTCATGTGCTGTAAGAATTTTCCAATCCAGGCAGTCTCCCACAGAACATCTCCTCGCTGTAACCCTCTTGACTTGGCCCTTTCATTTTTGTTAGCTTCGATCCTTACTCCAAATACCGAATGACGACCATTAAAACTAACCTACAGCTGATCATAGGCCGCTGAACCTTGTTATCCATATGGCAGTTCAGTGCGGTGATGGTGCGGCCGCAGCTCGTTTCTGTCGCGTGGAAACCTCACATGCCATTTCTCACCGCAAGACAAACTTTAGTTAGGATTGCCTGCGCCTTCCTTGTTGACGGAATGCTTCTGTAAACAGCCTTAGCCACAAAGGGTGTAACCTCTAATGCAGGTACAGGCGAGCGGCGAAGCAGTCCCGGAAGGTACGGAGATACATCCGCCATTTAACTTGCAACAACAGCTCCTCTTTTCCCGACCTCAAACAACACCTTAAGCGCTCGGGTCGGTACTGACTTCCCTCTTATTCCCTCTCTTCCTAGCCTTTACACATCGAAGAGCTTACGACTTGTGGCAAGAGACAAGAACACCGAGAGAATCAGCGACGGGCAAAAGGGTGCACGCAAAAGCACGGCCCACCCCATGCACGACGTGCAACAGAAAAGCTGTGCACTAGCACATGTGAGAATCCCAGTTGAGCCAAAACGGCACAGAATTGATGCAGAAGGTTTGGGAATAACGTTATGGACGGAAAAGTGTGGACAAACACTAAGTACGTATGTGGCGATGAATGTGGATGCTGATAGCAGAGGGAGATCGGCACGCCACGAAAATGCGATTTGCAACAGAGTTTGAGGAAGAGGTAAGCATGTGGGGTTGAAGGGGGCAATTTTTCTTTATGTCATGAGTCGTGGACTCTATTTTCTTGTCCTGTTGGTGTTTTGCTGTTTTGAATCATTTTTTGTTGACCTTGGTAGCGAAAGGCTCCCGGTACATCGACTCAAGAGCGCTTGAAGCCGGTGCGACCAAACAAAGTGGCGATGGAAGTCTCAGAAACTGTTTTGTAAAGTCGCAAAGATGAATGCCGAGGTTTGCTTCAACTGCGATCCAGTCGAAAGTGCATCGCTACCCTCTCCCTTGTTGGATCTTGAACCTTTCTAGCCGACGCAAAGGAGCGCTAGAGACAACACTTCAATTTGCTGGCGAGAACTCCTGAATTCCTTGAAAATACGCCAGATACAGTGTAGTTATCAGCAGCAAGCAGTTGGAGATATCTTGTTGCAAGTCTTCGGTGTTCACAAATCCTGCTCACTTGCAAGACTTGGGGTTGCCTCTCTCACAACTCCAACAACCCACAACCTGGAGGTCATCGACCTGATAGCGAGTACGTTTTAAACACTCATAAAGCATCAACTGACATGAGCTATCATACACTCAAGTAGCTAAGTCACCTAATCATATTTCTCGATGTGCATTGCTAACTTTGATCGCAGCTCTGGTACGCTAGGGGCTAGCCGTGGAGTAAGGCAGGACATGATACCCACCACCAAATCTCTACACGATGGATACATCTTTAATACAAAATAACAGTTTACCAGCTCGCGCATTTCGATCTGCACTCGCTCTGACATAACGCAAGCAACCCTTCCTCCCCAAGGCAGAAAACTACCACCTCCTTCCCGCAGCAGAAGTTGAATCTCATGAAAAATCGCGAAGCATGCGAACCCTCATGACAAATTGATCTTCCCAATCTTAGGTCCCAGGACGATTATGACTTCGCTAGGAGGGTCTGCAGTTACTCTCAGATAACCCCAACACTCTGCTTGGCTATCTAACATGGAACCAGTTCACACCCAACACCATGGCGAACTTGACTTCGTTCCGTGAACTATTTCCAACGAACTATCTGAGCACCGCGGAGAGAACTGTCACTCTATAGGCGACGGAATCACGACCTCATATCACCTATTTCCATCGCTTCTCTGATCTACTTTCCGAACTACGAATAGAGATCTGGAAGTTTGCACTTCTGGACAAACGGCCAGGTTTTAATACCGATCTTTTTGGATACTTCGATGAAGTCTGGTGTCTTGGTGCGGAAGTAGGATGGGATGGGAACTTGGTTTACAGCTTCGAAGTCATTAAAGACGCAGTCTCTGACCTGAGCCATGATCCCTGGGAAGTTGGCATTTCTGCCGCAACGCAAGAATCTCGTTCTGTGTATCTTGAAACCTTCAGCAAGCACACCAGGGTTAAGAAAGCGGTTCTGAGATACCATCCTGGCACGATCATCTACATCGAAGCACTTCTAGCAGTCGTTAGACCATGCTTGGACGAAACTTCTTTATGGATTTCAGATCTCCCTTCTCTGAGAGATGTACCCGAGGCGTGGCAATTCTTCGAGAACGTGAATCATGTGGCCTGCAGGGTGCATGGTGTCTACAACATGACCCGAACTCAGAAGACGGCGTATGAACTGGCAAGCCCGTTGTATTAAACGACTCAATTGGACATTCACAGCTTGTCGATCCTTGGGACCATTTACGGTTGGGATTGGATTTACTGAGGGTACACCAGCCACTTCGAATTTTAGTCCAGAAAGCTTAGATAACGATTGGAAAGCGGAGGCAATGGAAAATTTGCTCGCGACTACTGGAAAGGCTACGAAGAAGATCAAGAAATGGAGTGGTGGAGAACTCAAGATTCCAGAGATGAAAGGTATAGTAGAGAGCTGCCATAATTGACTGTAGCCCTCGCCTGCCGAAATTGTGAGGGCATTGGACGCGTGGAAACGGTTCTTCATAATGGATCTTAGAGTACATTCCTGAAAATAAATTAATTTATCTCAGTACTTGCCTTCCATCCAGTTCTCGCAGAATCCAACCTGGAAAGCTCGACCTCCCTCCGTCAATTCAAATACAGCTTGCTTCTCAAGCTTCAACTTGTGAAGATGAAAGCTAGACTCAGGCTTTCAATTTACATATGCTCATCGCTCAGTTGTCTGGCATGGGCTCGAAGTTCGAAAGAGGCTTGATAGATTTGGGAATTTTCGAGAGCACAACCAACCTATGAAGGAAACCGATACCTAAACAAGCGCAAAAAGAACAGAATTGGCAAGGTGCTAGTGATGACAAATCATTTTCCCACACCCGTAGACAGAGACAAACAAAGTGGACAACACTTTCATCCAAGCCACAGTGCAGGCGATTGGGTAGTGATGGTCTCATGTTTCGGCGATGTTTCTCATCACCGGGCTACTCCTAGGCGAAACTGTAGTGCAAACTACTGTGCACAAAAAGGTAATTTAAATTTCTGTCACCTGTCAACTTCATGGCTGGAAAGTATGACCGTTGCTCCACTTCAGCGCACAGGACACAATCATGTCCGATCTTCCCTGGCTTGCCATTATTGAACGTTCAAAAAGACCATAGGCAAACATGTGATATACGGTCGAACTTGCCTTAAGACTATGAGAGTGATACCAAGCAGGACGAGCTGTTCCCCGCCGCCGCGGAGTCAAGTTGAAATGGTAGAGGAATGACATTGTCCATTCTCGGGAACAGTGCGCCAGGAGAATGTCTAACATGCTCAAGGAAAACCACTTGCATACGAGACAAGTCACTCGACCACTCTTCTCGTTCAACACTAAGCAATCGATTCTCAACAAATTCCTCAAATCGATTGAGAGACCACACCCCCAACCCCATAAAAGGAAGATACAAATGCAAATGCGGCGCAGCAGCCAAGCATAACAACTCCAATAATCCTCATGCATCAATAACACTCCACACCACCAGCACCAATCAGCCGACTTTTCCCCGCCATTTCACCCCCTCTACAACTCTCTAGTACCAGCCTCCCCATCAAACCAAACCACAGCACCTTGAGTGCCGGGCTCTGATCAAAGGCAATTGCGCCATGGCATTGCTATCGAGGCGCATATTCTGCACAACACATTTGCTTTCGCATGACATGACATACGTCCGTATGCTCGTTCCTCGGGAATTCAACCTTATTCTCGGCGACATCATACTTGTTGCATTGATCCAGTCCGTCGGCTGACGATGTCCAAGGAAACGACTCGCCCAAAACATCTGAATCAGCACACCCCCCGAGAAAACATGACTGCGGCCTTGAAAGATGCATGCACGCACTGCGCAATACACCACACCAAGTCTCCATCCACACGCGCAACGGGGCGATCCGCAGCCCTCACTCAAATCTGCAATACGAACGCTTCCACTAACCTCCCTAAAAATCCAGATCCTCCCTCTTCAGCTCCAATTCAGCCTCGCATTCACACTCACTCCACTCCACTCCAGTCCACCCTCCTCTTGAGCCCCCACTCATGATCAGCCAAAAAGCCGAGAGACATCAAACATCCCCCTTTCCAGTCATTCACCACCACACCCCTTTCCTCCAAAATTTCAAATCCGAAATGACTACTTCCCAATCCAGCCACCTACAGCAGACTTGCATGTATTTCTACTTCTTTCGCTCACGCTAACCTTGCATGCAGTAGACGTGCAGGAGAGACACTCCTTCTACTTTCCACTTTCATGCAGCTAAAAGGGCGGAATTGCCGGGCCGGTTGAGAACCCCTGTCTCCTTCATCTTACACGTGAGTCTTTCTTGCACGTGCTGAATCTTAGCTTGAGGAGGAAAAAAATGGAGATGGGAAGGAAGGAGTGAAGCAATACGGCCTAAATAAGACTGCCGAAAAGAGACATGGGAATGCAAAGGAGAAGTCCGAGAACTCAAATATCCAAAACTCAAATACAAGACAGGTTCGCCAGCGCTTGGGTATGCTTGATCGTGAGCTTAACCTGAGCAGGCGGCTCGCTCGGATGATATTGACGCAGGTAGGCGCTTGCTTTAATTCAAAGTGTGCAGAGCGTCGAAAGGAAAGGAAAAGAAAGGTCAAAACGCGAGACTAAGGGTGTCTTCATTTAGAAGAAAGGGAACTACCCGTTCGCCTCGTGCCCGGGCGGTTAGGAGCAAAGCTCCGCAAGTTCCTCAAGTTCTCTGTTCTCCAAGAATATGATATCTTTGAGATCTTCAAGCCCACGCGGATCTCCCACAGAGATGCTGGGTTGTTTTGAAAGTGTGTTGATGAGTTATAATACATTTCAAGTTATGTTGATACAGTACGGTGGTATCCTGTTCAGCCTCTCCTACATCCAATATCGTACAAATCATGCATCGCGTTGCGTTGCAGCATCAATCCATCATTGCCATCCCCTCATACGCGTCCACTCCTCATGCTCATGCCCCTCCTATTCGCTGTCTCTTCATCGAAATCTGGTAAGGTCATGCCTTATGCGCTCCAACTTTGTGCCGTGCTATTTGAACAGAAAAGGAAAATTCGAGAATTCGTACAGTACATGGAATGATAGAGACCCAGAAATGTGATGAGCGCCTGCCTGTATACCCGTACGCGCAGATAGACCAAGGAAAGATGAAGGAAGATGCACACAAAATGCCCCGAATCCTTGCAAATTTCAAATAATACAGCGCTAGCCACCCATGATCGAAGTTGTGTACTCGTAAGGTCAATGGTATCGTCCGCTTGCGTAGAAACGTGAAATCCTGGAATAGAAAAGAAAACGTGCAGTTGTTTTGCACTGTGTTGGTGTGAATTATTGTGCAATCGAAGCGCTTGATTATATCGTCAAGGCGTTAAAGGCGTAAATTCGGAAGGAATTAGTACAGTACATTAGAAGATATTGTGGATGGCATAATAGCTGCTGTTCTTTCAATTTCGATCGTTGAGGCGTAAACTCTAGTAAGATGCGGATATCGATCGATCGTCAGGGCCGTAATGAAGAAAATTGGTCCGTTGAACGTACTGTTGCAGAATTCGTTGCAGATATGCCCGTAGTCCAAAGGTATTGAATATATAAACAAATTGTGTATGGAAAGTTAGGACGCAGTGTCCGTTGGAGGTTGGACTGCTGCGGAAGTTGTTGGTTCGTTTGCTGGTGGTCGAGGGCTCGGTATTATACTGGCACTGCTGGCAGGTTGAGGGACTGGACTAGCTTGCATGGTGTCTGCTATATTCGCAATACTGGGCATCTGAGGGCGTACTTGAGGTTCACTAACCATAGGCATTTGGGGATTTACTGAGAAGCTGCTTTCACCTGGGTGCTTGGCTGGAGGAGCCTTTGAGAAATGTCAGCTTTGACTCCCACACTCTAGAAAACACATACTTTTGGAGGCTTCGCAGGTCCCCTTTGCCGTTTCTTTTTGCCTGGAGAATCGCCTGCTTGTATTTCTGACATAACCGGCTCGATTGGACCCTGTGGAGGTAGTGGACCTGGCGCTGCAGCTGAAGGTGTAGGTGCGATCGTAGCATAAGGACTTGTTGCGAAATCTTCTAGATGAGGCCGAAGACCAGGTAATTGGGCAGGAAATATCTCGCCGCGCTGCATAGCATCTCTATTTCTTCGCTCCACCTCTGTTTTTGGAGGACGGCCTCGTTTCTTTGCCGGAACTGGAGCTGGCGAGGAAGCTGTCGATATTGGAGAACCATTGGGAGGCTTTGGCAATATCTCTCTGGAACCGGTCACAGCTTCCATCCCCGGTTGCCTTCTCTTTGCAGGAGGTATTGGCACACCCATATATGATTGTTCGAACAGTACGGAATCAGCCGTGCGTTTTCTTGGATTTTGGACGTTTGGAACGTTTGGGACTTGCTGCTGTATGAGCGGCGGGAAATAGGGAGGAGGATGGGCACTTTGTAGGCTTTCGAACGCGACTTTACATTGATTTAAAGTTCGTCCTATATAAAGGTCAGCAATCTAATAGATGTTCCGATGTATAGATGGAGATCCGAAGTCTGTGTGTTGCAATGCGATATTTCGCAATCTGGGGAACCTTGCACTTGGAGGTTTCAATTGGAGATCAAAGAACATACCATGAGGAAGGAACATATTGTTCCAATCTGGCACTTGCGGTCCTGATTCTTGGAGTAATGCCAATAGCTTCTCTATGGAAACTGTGCTCCTCTTGAGCGCCTCTGCGAGGATATAGCGCTATAGTCGGGTCAATATTAGTATTATACGCGACAGTCAAGGCGGGACAAAGTGTCGATGCGCCTAGAGGACCGACAGTGTGTTCTCCAGGCGCAAAGCATACTCTAGATGTCAATAAGTGCTTGAATGGCCCTCACGTACCTTTTCGTGCTCATTGAAGGGCTCCGCGCCCCCCAGATCCATCGCAGTGAACCGTATCATGTACAAAGAAGGAGCAGAACTGCTGGCGCAAGAGGAGGATCTGCCACACGCGTAGCAGGGAGGAGACGGGGTTGGAAGGAGGGTGGAGGAAGGAGGGCGGGAAGGGCGAATTATAGAGCATTAAGTATCTGGTAAGAGGTCTATATCACTTTGAAGGCAATCTAGTGAGCGTATAAAGCTGCTGCGGTCGCAATGAAAGAGTGTCAGGCCGTTTGGGCGAAGAGGGGAGAGTATTAGAAGGCTGAATGAAGGGCCGCAGGAGGGAGGAAAAGAGCGCGAAATGTCGAAGAACAAGAAAACAGGACTCAGAACTCGGAATGGCTCGTGTCTGAATCGCCTGCAGCGTCAAACAGGCGTTAATAGAGCGGGTAGTCATAAGTAAAATGAAGAAGTCGTGCAGTATGCACGCCTCGCAGAGTGCATATGGTGCTTCATGCTAACTGGTTTTCTTGGACGCAGTGGAGGCTAGCGAGCCTGCATAGGCCGACCCTCCCAATTCTTCCCTCCTACACAACTATTCGCATTTTCCCAAAATGATACTTCGAAGCATGCGTGTAGTCGACTTTTTGGATTTTTGGCTGACAATAAGGGGAGAGAATGGTCATAGCGATTGGCCAGAGCACTTCTCTGCGTTGGCCTTGCATTCAGAACTCGCATTGGCTGAGGCCACCAATTTGACACCGAATCACCAGCCAGAAAGCCCTAGCGTTCGTTGGGACTTCAAAACCACCGTGCGACTCTCCAATCGTCGACAACTTCGCAACCTCGTAAGGCTGGACGATCACCGACCAAAACATATCCACAAGAGCCGCAATAACATCGACGTTCATACTCGAGACCGCAGAACGTTGCCGACGACTTCGACAGAGTGCGCTTCGTTGGTGTTGGGGGGTCGAGATGCAAAGCAGGGACAGCCTATGCGGCCAGAGGCCAGACCTCGACTTCGCTGTCTGACAATAACACCACATCGCAACACAGCTCCAAGCACAAGAGAATCTCTTAAAACGCATGCGAGCTCCTCAATTTATAGTCAACCTGCGGACTCGACCTCTTCATATATTCTCAAATCCTCTGTGTGGACGATGCGGGCTAATCCTGCGGAGTGTGTTGTCACTCGTTCATAGGAAGGAAATAGGGCCCTTCAACCCACCTACCTCAGTATCGTGTTCATCACTGACGTCGCTGATAGATGAAAGCTACGCTCTGCTTCTCTCTTTACCCGACCTGCCATAAGTGCGCATCGTTTGGATGCATAGGCGCATGGCCTGTTGTCATGAGGCGGTCAGTCTGACTGGGCTGGTCAATACCTCGGAATGTATACCTGCGAAGGTGAAAGCATCGACAATTGAGCACGACGGAGACTGGCGAGTTGGCGGCCGAATCACATCACGATGCTATAAAAGGAAGTTACGAAGGGAAGACATATTGTATTGCGCCGGGTGGTCTTGAAGCATGAGGAAGGTACATCTGCGGTCGAACCACATATCCGCTTTGGCGCACAAAAACAACAACAACCGATCTTATCACAGATGGCTGAAATTGTGCTGGCTGAGATACAACATCCTACGCTTCCCTCGGACCGTGCGCATATAGGAATACTGGGCATATTTGCTACCTGAAAGTCGAATGGTGGAGACAACTTCATCTTCAGTACCGATTCTCACCATCACAAAAGGCTGCGGTGTTGGCAACACCAAGTCTGGATCTGCAACAGGATCTGAACCTGAAACGTGGCTTGGTCGAGTCAATGCTTGTTCCGTACCACCATAGCACTGTAAAGCAGCATCACAGGCCGTGGTTGAAGAAGCATCAGTATTGCTATCCTCTCCCTCTCGAGGAATAAGTATTACGTTTTCATTTTCGAACAAGTGCGCTGGCCAAAGGCAGAATGGCACTGGTGTTGCCTGCGGTTTTTGGCCCTGTGTTGGGACCTATCGGCAAGCAGAGAGATCATACTGTATCTCAGCAAGGAGGAAATTTCGCAAACGTGAGTTCATGACCATTTGCTGAACAAAGATTTGCTGGCCTGGGAAAGGTCAATTGTTGCGTCGGGGGTCAACTTCGGCACTTGCCGGCGCTTGGCTCACCCTCTCAAACTGTATTCTACAATCTCCTCTTCTTCATAGCAATGATATTCAACGACTGCGGCGTGGAACGGAGGTGCAAAGTGATCAGTGGCAGTGATATGTGAGCGCACCACAAGCGACAAAGGGATTCTTGGTCAGATAAAATATGCGGTTGAGGTAGAAGTGGTATTCGCCATATGCTTCTCCTTCATCATCCCCAGCTCCGTCTTCAACTTCTTTCTTCCTAGTTGGCAAAACACTTCCAGTCATTCACTAGAAATTGCGCTTCATGTCCTCGTCTACGAGCTATTTAGCTTCTTCCAACCACTCTTCGACAATCTCCTCCGAGATTCCATCCATAAATTACCCTCCCTTCCATCGCGACTAGCCAGCCAGGCGCATCCACTCCTTCGACGTCAACAACCTCTATGGGTGGAAACCTTCTGCGAATTGGGACAGATAGCAGGACAAATTTCCTCTTCATCCAGTAGTCCACTCCCATTGTTCGGATACTGCGTGGAGCGGACCTCGTCCTAGTCAAATACCTCTGCCGAGTCGCGACGACTTCGCCTTCAACAACCACCTTTTCAAGGTCTCCCCGACCTCGCAGACATCTGCGAACCTACGGCCACGCAGTCGGAATGGCAGACGATACCAGGGATACGAGGCCCAAGGCCGTTGATGCCGCGCTGGGCGAAATGAAGATTGAGGAAGGAGGCTCGCAATATGGAGACCTTGACAGCTCGAATGGCAAATACGAAGATTTTCCCACTCCAGACGGTGCCAAAATGTCTCGCTCTACGACTCCTGCTATCCAGAAATCGGACTCACGATCGCCCATCAAGAAGCAGAGTGCTAGCCAGACACCCAAGTCCGAAGACGAAGAGGGTCTGGAGGTAATCGGCGGCGACATCATTGTTACAACTGAGCCTGGGAAAGCACCTAAACTCCAACGAAAACCCACTCAGAAAATACGTGCACGCACACCACCACTATTCGACGAGCTGCCAGATGCTACGGAGGAGGCTATATCGGTGTTCCAGGTCATCAAGGACTGCATTTATGGCTCTAAATATATGGGATCCTCCGAGCACGATGCTTTGGACTGTGATTGCTCTGAGGAGTGGAGTAAGTATTTCTATATTCCCAAACAGCTGCACACTGACAGCGTCCTCAGGAGGTGGCATCAATCATGCGTGCGGAGAGGATTCAGACTGCATCAACCGTGCGACCAAAATGGAATGCGTCGACGGAGATTGCAACTGCGGTAGAGACTGTCAAAATCAACGCTTCCAACGCAAACAGTACGCCAACGTCTCCGTCATCAAAACCGACAAAAAGGGCTACGGTCTACGCGCGAATTCTGATCTCAATCCTGGTGATTTTATTTTTGAGTACATCGGCGAGGTTATCAATGAGCCGACGTTTCGTCGGAGAACGATCCAGTATGACCAAGAAGGTATCAAGCATTTTTATTTCATGTCCCTCACCAAGAGTGAGTTCGTCGATGCTACGAAGAAGGGCAACCTTGGTCGATTCTGCAATCATTCTTGCAATCCCAACTGCTACGTGGACAAATGGGTCGTGGGCGAGAAGTTGCGCATGGGCATTTTTGCCGAGCGACACATCAAAGCTGGCGAGGAGTTGGTGTTCAACTACAATGTGGACCGCTATGGTGCTGACCCTCAACCCTGCTACTGCGGTGAGCATAACTGTACCGGATTCATCGGAGGTAAGACACAGACCGAGCGTGCGACGAAGTTGTCTCATGCGACAATCGAAGCCCTCGGTATCGATGATGGTGATGGATGGGATAGTGCTGTCGCTAAGAAGCCCCGGAAAAAGAAGACCGGCGAAGACGATGAGGAATATGTCAACAACGTCCAGCCAAAGGGTCTTGATGAGGATGGTGTCCGAAAGGTCATGGCCACTCTCATGCAGTGCAAGGAGAAGTGGATTGCGGTCAAATTACTCAGTCGCATTCAGCGCTGCGATGATGACCGGGTTCGCAATCGAGTCGTTCAGATGCACGGCTACCAAATTCTCCGAACCACCTTGACCACTTGGAAAGACGACAACAATGTTATCCTCCAAGTACTCGATATCCTCTACAAATTCCCGCGACTCACTCGCAACAAAATCCAGGACTCCAAAATCGAGGCTACAATTGAGACACTGAAGACCTCCGAGCACGAAGATGTCGCATTCGAAGCCAAGAGATTATTGGAGGACTGGGGCAAGCTCGAGGTTGCGTATCGGATACCCAGAAAGAAGTTCGACCCAACTGCAGTGACTGTATTCGAGCGTCGAAACACAGACCGAGCAGAAGAAGTCACCAAGTCACCGACGCCAGTAGCTATTGTCGCTCCATCCGGTCCTCGAAGTTCAGTCCCTCAACGAAGCACCAACTTCGTCCCATCACGACCCCCTGTTCGAAGAAATTTCAATGCTCTCCCCGCTGGATGGTTCCAAGCCATGGACCAGAATGGCAATCCATATTATTACAGCAAATCAGGCCAAACAACATGGCACAAACCCACTCTTCCAGCTGTCGAACCTCCACCACCACCTAAACTCCCTCCAAAATCCGTGCAAACCGCCAGAGCTTTGCAGGATATTATCGACAGCATTACAAAACCAGACCCTAGCTCACAAACCCCTCAATCCGCACCAACAGCCGATTCCACCCCCAAAGAAAAGAAGATACCCTCCGAAAAATGGCGCTCATTATCCCAAGAAAAGCAAATGAAGCTTTACGAGAATACTGTAAGTTCTCCCTTCCCACCTCTCAACATCGGACTAACAAAAACCCAGCTATTCCCACACATCAAACACATAATGCAAAAATTCACCAAACAGCTCTCCAAGGACGACCTCAAGAAATTCGCCAAAGAAGTTGGCAAAAAGCTTGTCGCATCTGATTTCAAAAACAACCGCGTCGAAGACCCAACTAAGATCTCTGAAAAACAGGAGAAGAAAGTTAAGAAATACGTGCGAGACTACTTCGAGAAGGCTGTTGAGAAGAAGAGAGCGATTGATAAACGAAAGAAAGAGAAGGAAGCTTTGAAGCTCGCCAATGGATCTGGTTCTAACGGTGTCTCAAAGCCCGAAGAGTTAGAGGAGGTGAAGGAGGATGAGGAGGCAGATGAGACTATGGACCTCACACCAAATTCTCCTGTTGAGATGCCCGGTTCGATACCAGCTACACCCTCCCTCACAGACCTAAAGCGCAAACGCGAAGATCTAGATCCCGACACACCAACTCAGTCCTTCAACTCAGAATCAGACTCCAATAAACGCCTCAAAGAAGAAGAAACCACACCTCCTCCACCACCGCCACCTCCACCGGCCGATAGTCCCATACCAATCGTAGAAGGCGATGATAGCATGGAGATCGGCAAAGAGGAAACGGAAGAAGAGAAAGAACTTCGTCGTCAAGAGGAAGATCTCATGCGGGAGAATGAGGAGGCGATGAAGATGGATATGGATGGTTCTCTTCAGTCTCAAGAGGAAAAAGCTAATCTAAACGGGATCAGCACAGCTGCCTCTAACTTGATTCCTGCGTTACCGGAGAGGATTAATGGGAATGCGAACGGGAGTGGGAACGGGGACGGGAATGGGATAAAGATGGAAGATGTCGACCAGCACACGCACCCGAAACGACTTAGGCGATGACGCTGGCATATGTCGTGTCGGCGGTTGGGACATTCGCTTGCTTTTCGCTCGAGTTATTCGCTCGTCTTTCGCCCATCTCGCAGTCACCTTCACTTTTCGCTCGTCAAGCGAGCAAATGGACACGTGGACGATGGTTGTAGGCCAGGACGAGAGCGCTTAGGGGAGGAAGGAAACTGTATCTCTGTATTTCTCATGTATCATAGGAGCCTCATAACATCAACAGCAGTGGCGTGTCCTGGCGGGTAATTACGCTTTGCGTTTGCGTTTTTCATGCAAGCTAGCATCAAAGGAAGGAAATTATGGAAAAAGGAATTGAGGGATGGTTGGCTTTGAACTGAAATGGCCTTGCATTTTGCATTGCTTTGATAGAGGTGGAACAGGAAGGGAATGAGATCTACGGGGTGTTGGACAATGGAAGTGAGTGTTGAGGGAGAAAGGAGTGAGAAGTGAAACGCGAGGAGAGTGGATGAGAAATAGTAATGCGATGCTTTTGCGATGAAGCAAAAAAACCATAAGTCGTCGCGGTTCTTGGGATATTGTGAATATGAAAATGTCACTCCAGTCGATAAACAATGTGCCGTAGAAAATCATCATCGATTGATAACTCGCTGAAAAGGCATCAACATCTCGCAAAATGACAAAATAATTAGCCCTGATGTATAGGCGAAGTAATGACCTAACCCCAAATCCGTGTTCAAATTCCATAGAAAGCAGTAAAGCAGGTGGCTTTTCATCCCATGTTTGACACTCGCTCCAAATCTTCATGACCATTCATTCCCTTTCAAATCACCCATCCTCTTATGACTTGACAATCTTCTCCATAGCATCAAGCAGGATATCTGCGTGGTGCTTCTGGAAGATCAACATCGGCCTCAATCGCACAGCTCTCTCACCCGATCCGCCAATATTAACACCCACACTCTTCGCCTTCTTCAAGAACTCATCTCGTCTTGGAGAATCAAACGCAATGAAAGTACCCTGCCCCTTGCCTCTTAAGTTTTGGAACTCGCCAGGGTATTTCTTTGCCAACTTCTCAATCTCACTGTACAAGTAATCACCAGTCTTAGCAGTGTGGTTCACCAAGTCGAGACGCTCGATTTCTTGGATGATGGCGCGGAAGAGGATTGCGCGAGCTGGGTCTCCCATCCAGGTGTTGAATTGTCGGTATGGTTTGTTTGGTCGCAATTCTGGGTTGCCGAAATAGTAACCAGCAGTCTGAGCCTTCTTGGAGAATGTAACAATGTCAGGAGGAGTTTCCAAGCCCCAGTGTTCGTGTGCCCAGAATTTTCCAGTGGCGCCAACACCGGTTTGCACTTCGTCGACGATCATCAAGACGTTGTGCTTCTTGGTCAACTCGCGGAGCCCGCGGAAGAAGGCGGGCGAGGCGTGGTTGTCGCCTCCTTCGGATTGGATAGGTTCAATGACTACAGCACAGGGTGGGAGGTGGTGGGTTGTGATGAGACGCTCAACATCTGCGAGAGCTTCGGCTTCGGCCTTCTTGTTCTCCTTGACGTAATCTTCGAGTGGGTATTTGAGGAGGGGGAAAGTGGCTTGGGGCCAATCGAAGGCGGGAATGTCGAGCTTGTGGATAGGCTTGGAGCGAGTGGTGGAGAGGGAGCCGAAGAGACGGCCGTGGAAAGCGGTCTTGAAGGAGAGGATGGAGAGTTGTGGCGCACCCGGTGCTTGGTTCAACATGCTGGATGCGATGTCTTCTTCGGAGAATTCGACGTGCGCTCCTCCTCGCTCGTGTTGACGGCGCCACATGAAAGCTGCCTTGTATGCGGTTTCGTTGGCGTCTGAGCCTGCCATGGCAGTGAAGACTTGATCAAGACCCTTGGGCGCAACAGTCAAGATACCAGTCTTGAGAATGTCTGCCCAGTCGTGGGAGGGGAAGTTCCCGAGTGCTGGTCGGTTGATGATGGCGGAGGCCATTTGTTCGGTGAACGCGGCTTTGTGAAGGGCGGGGTTGCTGTATCCAACTGGGATAGAAGCAATCTGTGCATAGCTACTCAATTAGCTATGGCAGTTACAATAGGCCTACACAACTTACACATCCAACAACACATTTCCATCTGGGTCGGCAATGTAGTTTCCAAAGCTCTTCTGGTAGTTGGCAAGCATGTTCAAGCTCCTGGTGTCAAACACCTTGTCCAACTCTGCAATTGCCTTCTGGCTCTCGGGGCCAGGAATGGCCGTCCTGACAATTGGTCCAGCTGGCTCATCTGGAAAGAAAGATTGCTCGCGCGATGGCTCAGATGTCTTGACAGCTGCTGCTGATGCATACTGTCGTTGTGCTCGGAAGGGGGCGCGGATGGCAATTGGACGCAAACGCGCCGCAGCACGAAGAGAAGCCATTACGAAGGTAAAGAGGATGAGGGGCTCGAGATAAACTAATCAGAGGTGAGCAGAGTTTTTATTTTGTTCCTAATGCTGGAGAGTGGGGTAAAGCGGTCCAAACGGGGGATATCTTATCAGGAGGGTGGAATCCATTGGTACAGGGATACTGAAGCTTAAAACGTACCGGGAATTTGCAATTGAGAATACTCAGATGAAGCTGAAGTCGTCCCAGTGTTGAATCTCGGCCTTAAGAACTCCTCTGAAGAATTAGAAGCAAATAATGAAGGTCGGAGAGTGCGGTGAAAGAGCAAGAAAGATCATTTGTAGCTCGAATAGAGGGGAAGCAGTCAGCCACTCCTCGTCATGCTAGTGTGCTAGTGTTGCCAAGGCAGGGGACATCGCAGGGGTAGTTGCATGAGCTATGCTCAATTTGACAGGTCCAACCAGCGCACGTGAAGCAGAGGGCCCAAGCCACATCCGACAGAAGCCGATATCGCCTTCCCATCTCCATCTTCGTCTTCATCCTTACACACTTTTTGTGCGCATCATGTACCCTACGTCTAAGATTTGAAGCCACATCAGTTCATATTATATATCTGTCTGAGCCCAACCCACTGTCTATTGAGTGGCATGACTGTTGATGTCCTCTTTTACTCAACCTGCTTTGCTCTTCCCAACTTTGAACCGCGAGGAGGCGCACTTATTAATTCTAGTAGTGCTGAGAGAACGAGCGGGCATTAGTCCTCGGACATTTGCATTCATCGATTTCTGATTGCTATTCTTGCTTTTAATAATCTCTTCTTCCGCTCCCTTTTACTCGTGAATTTGCACAACGCACATTTTCAGCGCAAATGTAACTTTGCATTGCTTTAAGTAGCTCTTCAGCTTTATCCCTTGTATCCGAAACTTTCTGGGAATCGTACTGTTCCTCAACAACGAGTAGCATGACCATCAGGTGCTCAGGTTGCATTGATACTGTTTCACAGTCGTGGGTTAAATTTGTGCTGTACTGAGTTCTAGATTTCTTTTGTTTTTGATTGATATTTCCTAATCGGAGGAACAACAGGCTGGGGTAATTCTTCGTCCAATGGTTCGACGTGGCGAAGCATGATGACTGATGTGCCAAAAAGCCACCTCAAGATAAGGCTGTGCTAAGAAAATATATTCTGCAGAATCACAACCTCGATCATCATCATGATCTGTGACAATGGCATACCTTACTCCCTCTAATTTCTTCCCGCCAGCGCCCACCTTGACAAACTTGTACGTTTCTTTCCTTGTTGATTACACCACGGTCTCCATCCTGACGTCCAGAAATAGTTCACCCTTAGGCGCCGAGGCTATATTCATTGCTGCCTTCCAGGATTTCCAGAACAGTCTAGCTGAGGATAATATCGTGCTTGAATCTTGTCAGAATGCACAGGAACTGGTTGTCGGCGTACAACGCCAAATCAAAAACGGAACCTCTCGGAACCAGCGACGACTCTTAGCAGCATGCAAGAAGATCGATGCCTTCGGTCAAACTTTACAATCATTCTTCGAAGTGGTTGACATCTTCATCTCAAGTCATCCGGAGTTTGGAGCGATTGCCTGGGGTTCATTGAGACTGATATTTAAGGTGGCTTCTGATCGAGCGCTGCTGCTCTTGGAGCTGACAGTGTTCTTTTTAGCTGAGTAGCCATCATGTGACCTTCTTTGAGAAACTTGCGAATATGTTCGAGGAAATGGCATCTATCCTGCCTGATTACGACCGAAAATTTAATGCTTTAGTTGAGAGATCGAAGCTCAGTACATGGCGGCCCTCACATGATCGATTAGCCAAATCCTTGTCCTACGTCTATGTAGACATCATGCAGTTTTGCTATGATGCTTTTTGCATGTTCTTAGGCAAGAAGAAAGGTTAGATTCCGATGAACTCTGTTCAACTGTAACGGATTCTGATCTCATGGTATACTAGGCTTTGGACGACATTTATCAGTGATCTTCGATACCTTCTGGACTCCTTTCGATCAGCGATTTCGTTCGATACTTGCTCGATTCGTGGAGCACACCAGATTGTTCAATAGGGTTGCTCGCGAGGTCTTTACGGAAGAAGTTCTCCGGCACCTGGACAAAATGGACTATGACATTCAAGCACGCTCATCGCGACGAGAGAGTTTAGAATTGGAAGCGAGTGCCCAGCGAAAGCAGGATGAGGAGTATAGAGAGCGCCGAGAAAAGGAGCTTTTGCGTATGTTAGCTCGTGCCAATAATTTCTCTTTGACCACGCTATGGCAACTGATACAAACATTGGTCCAGACGAGAAACTGCACGATTTGCGCGTATGGATTGCTGCTCCAAACTGGGCGACTACATACGAATCAGTTGAACGATGCCGTGTCGAAAGCACCGGTAATTGGTTTTTGCCAAATCAGGTCTTTCAAAACTGGCTGGCTGAGAAGGGCCTTGTCAGCAAGTCGTCCCTCGGCGAGAAAGCACTCTTCATTTCAGGTATGATCTTTCCAAGCTCTATCGTGCAAAACTTAATGACCCTAGCAAAACCCGGCTATGGTAAAACAGTCCTTTCCACACAAATCATAGACTTCCTTCGAGAAACAGCATCCAAAGGCTGTCTAATATCATACTTCCATTTCGACCAGCAAGACGTCGAATTGCAGGAAGATCGACACGCTGTGGATGTTGCATCGCTCATTCTTAACGAGACGGGTCATGGCCAAAAAGAAGCCTCACTTGATGAAATTCGCTCTATTCTTAGGGTGTACGTGAATCACTTCTCACCACTGGTCATCATACTTGATGGTCTTGATGAGTGTTCAGACTCGGAAGAGTTTCTCTGCGATCTAGGGGAAGATCTGGACTCAACAGAATGCAAGGTAATTCTGCTTGCTCGCCACAATTTATACTCTCCTTTATTTGAGAATATGCGCTGCCACATCGTTCTCGGTTCACAGGAAAACTTGCAAGACATCGAATTGTACCTCCACCCAAAGATCACTTGGCTGCTTCGAAAGAAAGGCCTCAGCGGTCAACAATCCGCAGATCTGATCGCTTCGAATATCGCACGAAGAGCTGATTCTATGTTTCTTTGGGCCGTACTAATGATCACGTACCTTTCAGCTCCATCGCTCAGCCCTGGGGAATGGCTTTCTGCCATCCAAAACCTCACCAATTTCGAAAGCCTCGAAACATTGTACACTAGGATACTGATAAGGCTTCAACAACGGACGCCGAGAAGCGAATGGCCAAAGATCCAAAATATCTTCCAATGGCTTGTGGTTCAAAAAGAACCGTGGTCAGTCCCAATGCTTCGGGCCGCCTTAGCAACAAAACATGATCGAGCAACAACCCTCAAGGATTTCATTCCTAACTTGGAGGAAGTACTCCCTTACATGTGTGGCTCTCTTATCGAGGTGAAGGAAGACAACACTGTGAGGTTCATTCACCTCTCCGTGTCCGAATTTCTCACGACTGTGGAACAATACCCGAATGTGGCGCAACCTTTCCTCGTTCGGCTAAAAGATGGTCAGCAATCCATGTCACGAGTATGTTTGTCTTACTTGACCTACAATATATCGCGCGAGCCACTTGGCGGCGCCGCTTGGGTCGTCCCTGATAAAGAGCTGACGGAATCCGCACGCCCTTTTCTGCGCTATGCTGCTCTGAATTGGGTCGACCACGCATCGAAATGCTTTGACTGCTCGCCGGATAGCCTTGACTCAGTCAACAATTACGACTGGCATACATTGAGTTCCGAGGAGAGGAGTTTGCTTCAGATTATCTATGATGCGATTCTGGATAAGTTGTTTGTAACTGTGTGGATCGAGGCGTGCTGGCTCTTTGGAGCTGCACCCAGCGTTGCAGACCTTCCTTGCCATGATGTTGCCTTGTCGTCGTGGGGAACCTTGTTCGACACGAAAATAAGCCAATTGAGCGAGATTCTTGAGAAATTGGAAAAGCAATGGGGTCATATCCTTGAAAACAAGCCCAATGAAATATGGCTACCCAGCATCAACACTTTCATGGGGTCAGAATTCCTTGTCGGGACGACAGCAGCATCACTTCAAGTTTTAGGTCCTGATACTGATGACAAGGCGATGATTATTGCATCTCAAGTATCATCGAATGGTACCGAGATAGGGATCATCAAGTTGTGGCCGTTGTAGGTCATGACCCTTCATTTTTTCCAGAACATACACTCAAGTATATACAGGAAGTTTACATCTATGACTAGGATCAATGATAGTCTCGATATCATTCCAATTGGGGCTCCTGAGGCGAAGTCCAACCCGAGATCAGACACAAGTCCGCCTGCTTGGAGACTATGCTATCAAATTTGGTCCCTTGAAAATGCGACCAAAATTTCGTCCTTTGAATTAGGCCTCCCATGTGAAAGTTTGGAGGAGTATCGTTTTATAGGTATGGCGGTAGACTACGACCATTTCAGATTTCCAGTCACAATTTCTCCTTCTCTACAAAGCGTAATCATACTCGGAACACTATATGGGGTCTCTGAATTGCCAGAAATGGATACAAAATCTCCTTTCAAGATTCAACAATTGCGGGCCGCGGGATTCCCACACAACCTCATCTATGAGCGGCTTCTGGAGAGGAAGACGATTCCTGAATACTTCGAATCGCCCCAAAACGACGATATGTTCATGCATATATACCATGGCGGGTCTCACGAATGTTACACGTGGTACCAGTTCGAGATCTCGCCGAATGAGAAATACATTGTCCTCATCGAGGGAGGTGGGCCTCCAAAAGATCAAGTCTTACGACCACCCATGTACAATTCCTACGTCTTGAGCGTGTTCAAAAAGATTCGGCACGGAATCTCGCCTGTTCAATACGAACGCATTACTGCTATCGCACTCCGATGCAGTACGAGCGCGGAGAAGATTGTATGCATCCATCCTTCAAACCTCTCCTGGCTGTGAACATGGCGAATGAAACCCTTTTGTGGCTGTTTGAACCCACAGGTCTGGCTCCATACCGTCTCACACCATATGCTGCAAACTAATCTTGGAATAGATTATAATGTGGCAGAAGACAAATCTGTGTATATTCTTCAAGCCATGACAAACCTCTCCTTCTCTCAAGACGGCGTCTACCTCATTGGCATGAGATCGAATACGCCAACCATCTTTGATCTTCGACGGCTCAGTGGCACTTCAAAACAGAGCATCGAAGAAGGCAAGCTGAAATCAGACACAGAATCGATTGTAGGGTCATCTAGTCTAGACTGGTGGGGGAACTCACCCCTCGCAGCATTGGGGATTGTCGATGCCAACGCATCTCTAAGGTACCGAGCACCAACAATGGCACCATCGAGCATGTCTCTCACTGAGGGATCAAATGGCCAGACCACAGTAACAGTACTGGATTTCAATTCGCAATCCAGCGCCATACACTACAACACCTATTTCGAAGATGGATCTATGCTCCAAGCTGAAGTTAGTCTCCTGCCCAAAATGTCAACCCTTGGAAAATGCTCCCCAATGCTCATAGCGAGCATTGATCCTCAAGTTGTCCGCCTCGTCTTGAATATGGCTGCTCAAGAATCGTATTCTGCGTCAGAGCAAGTCAACTTCCAACTTCCTGCAATTCTTAACAGAAGGATCGACTCTATACCAGAGGCAAATGTTATTTCTCTTCGTAGCCTAACGTCATCGAGTATCCCCAATCGACGACGACGAAGGGGAGACATCCGATTTACCCCATTCGACTTTGACGAGGAATGGGAGGCGAGTAGCACTGGTCGTAGAACACTAGCACATACGACATCGGGCCAAGATAAAGCCAAAACTCTTGAATCCTTAATGGCAACGCTTGGATTGACTCAATTCGGTAACCTGGAGCAGTCGATGGAAACATTCGGGGTTCATTACGAGTAGAGTAGCCCCGGGCGATATCAAGTTATCTTTTATCAAAAAAGGGACTGCAAGAATTCAGTGTGTTGGTGTTGCTCCTGCGTAGCAATCATGGGTAGGAATAGAAAGGAAAAAGGCTCAGACGACTAATGATCCGTAGATTTTGAGAGTATGCGACGAATGTGGGGTATTTCTCGCTTCGAGGCGTTAGGGGCCGTTGGGCTGGGCAGTTTGGCATGGTCCGAATGGTCAATAAGCAAAACATGATGTATGGATTCGAGAACAGAGAATCCTGTCCGAAGGAAGAAGATGGAGACCAGAAGTATGATCATTTCTCAATCTCAAAGTACCCGCATGTCCAAGGTCTCTGAGAAGCTCGGACGCTCTACACGAACCCGGATGTGGCCTGTTATCGTGTTGCATCTGCTAATTGCGCCAAGATACCTACTGCTTATGTCTTCTCTCTTATTCTTTGGCATGTTTATTTCATCTCATGTCTGCCTCGAGCTCGTGGGTGCTGTTCTGCACTAATTAGCACTCGCTTCTTCACTGTAGCGCGTAAATCAGCACCCACGACCGTCTGGTCACCTCCTTTGCCTGACTAACTGCTCGAATTATTGAGCATGCAACCCCAGAAGTACTTTCTCTGCTATGGGAAAGTTTACGGAGCCACATAGTCGCCGCCCATGTTGCGCCCGACCAAACAACAGCCTACTTGTAGTACGTCGGTTCCCGTTTCGCGTTTGTATCATTGCTTTTGCAAGACTCGGGACCCGATAGGGCGATTGGGAAGGGCGTGCGAAGTGACCGCTATCAGATAGAAGATGCAGCTCTCTGTATTGGGTTGTCGCACTTTACTGCCATCAAGGCGTCTGAAGAGCCTCGAATGCCCTCATCGAGAAAGCTGCAAAATAAATCCGCAAAAGCGATCCATACCAATTCCCTCGATCGCCCTTCTCTCTTCTTCATATTTTAATGTTCACCCTTCTGTTGTCGATATTGGATTGTGGATTTGTGAATGGGAGCATTATAACGTTTAGGATAATGATATCGCGCTGATCGTTCAGGGCTTCTCTGTTGCGGTGGGCTGTACAAGTGAAGTGCAGATACCCTTAGCATAAGGCTCTAGAGCCTCGATCTACTCCATTCGAACTTGGAGGTTCTTCTTGCCTATTCTTATATGGCAGGGATATCAATACTTCCAGTATACTTCTGTTTCTCAACCATCGCAAGCTCTACAAACCGCCCTCGGAGTCGAACAGAAACACTCTCCCTACAACCCAGCCATAATTGAACATGGAGGAAGACGATGAATGTACCAATATTGTCGGCATCTTAGTCCTCGGGACACTTGCTGGCATCATCTTTGACTTTAAACCCCACCCTGCTCTCACCGGTATTATCCTAGGAGGCATTGTCGGCTTGATCCTCCTTTGCGTCCTCATCCGGTCGTGTTGTAGAAGTAGAACTACGGCAAAGGCGGCGAGGCCTGCGGATGTGGAGGCTCAGAGGAAGGAGGCAGTAGAGACTCACAGACGTGATGCAGAAGCGAGGAAGTTGAGGAGAGGCTGGAGAGAGCGTATTAAATCGTTTTCGGATTTCATATTGCGTTGAAGGGTCCTAACCTTTCGAATTGAGGGAGTTTTTGGCATCTCGCTTATTTATAGGGGAGCATCCGAGGTATTTCTGTGCCATAGCAGAAAAACCTTGATCCACAATCGCTATGTTCACCCAAGATAAAACCAACTGTACAAAATTGCGCCACGATCTTACATTGTACTACCTTACAAAAGACTAGAGCCTATCCCGATTCGAGCTTTTGGCCTTTCTACGAATTGAATTGCTTTAGTCAGGTAATCTTCTAGTCGGTGTATGTCTCGGGTCTAGAAGAACGTTCTTCCTAGAACGAAGGTTCTATATACAGTCTGCTAGAAACCGCCAAGAATTGTATAGCGTATGGGTAGGTACCAAAATAAGACTTGACCATTTGTTTGGACCTCAAATTCGGGCCTATCTAATGCGTTACTTTAGAATCCATCCCGACCGCTGCCGGGGCGGGCTCTGCTAGGCGCTATACAACATCAAATGAGCGTCCAAGTATAGCAGCACATAGGCTTATTTTCTTCTCGCATGTTTGATGGAGCACGGTAGGATTCTCTAGTGAGGCTCACAAGAAGCTCGTGGGGAGAGAACAGGTTTCCATTCGAGATTCTGAAGATGCTCAAGCTGATTTGTATGCACAGGTAGAAAAGTCTCAGTGCAATCATACAGGATTAATGACAACGTACGTATGAAGGTTGCGGCTGTGGTCTGGTTTTTGGCGATATGAGTTCTGGATGTGGAGGAGATTATTCTATGTTTAGGAAAAATCTTTTTTTCTCCTTGGGAGTCAAAGAAGGGACTGTAATAGTTCAGTGTGTCGATATTGCTCTTACGTAGCAATCATAGGCGGGGGTCTAAAACAACGCGGTAAGACGACTTTTACAGCATTCAAAAGCAGGCCTCTAAAGCGGGGTGTGTCTCACTTCGTGGCGTTAGGGGGTGGGCATTTGGGGAAGGATTAATGTGCAAAACATGATGTTTGAATTCAACAACAAGGAAGCTGGTCTAGAAGACGAGGGGACTGATACATGTGATCGTTTCTAAGTCTCAAAGCACCTGTGCTTGAATCTTGAGTTCTCTAAAGACGCTCGGACGCTTGGCACGAGCCTGGATATGGCCTGTTATCGCGCCGCGTCTCCTCGTCGCGCTAAGAACCATACTGATCGTGGAGCTGCTTTGCACCGATCTTCACTCGCACATAATGGCACGCACGAAAACTTCCGGAGTGCGATCAAACAAACCTAAAACTACTACTAAAAGCAAAGTTGCACGCAAAGCAGCACCGTCCACCGGCGAACCACCTCCTTTACCTCAACACCTGCTTGAGGCTATTGATCATGCAAGCACAGACGACCTCCGTCGCGCCATGGAAGAACTTTGCTTCTATGTTCCCGAAGCAAGAGATCATTTATTGACTTGGAATCTCCTTCCTCCTGCTCCTGCTCCGAATGCCGAAACGAAAGCGGAGGAAGCGCCCATCAAGTTGGCACCTGCAAACAAGAAGCGCAAGCGGAAACGAAGGAGAATGAGTAAGTTCTCATCTGACATTGACTAGAGTACCAACATCATACTAATATATCGTAGAATAAACAAAGAATCAGAACCAGAAGACCAAGACAACTACGAATTCTCCCCAACGCAAAGTGAATGGTACGAAAACGATGATTGCAGGTACTGCGGAGGCACAAGAGGGACGAATTGCTGCAGTGGTTCGATTGGTGCAGGATATGAATATGAACCGTACAACGGGGATTGCGAGTACTGCGGAGGTACAAGAAGGAAGAATTGTTGCAGTGGATCAATCGGTGCAGATTGAAATGGGCGATATGAAGGATTGAGTTATCATACTAAATGGGTGAGTGTCGGTTTCCTTGACGTTGCGAAGTAAAATTGTGTTTGCTCCAGGGCATTGCTCGCTCAATTTCAGCAGGATGTGCGCTAGCAAGTTTAGCGAGCGTGCGCTGGAATGTTAGCATACTTTAGTATTTAACGACGCAAAGAGTCATCCAGACTGCAAAGTTGCGGCCACTTGGAGCAACGTGGCAAATCACGATTGCAGCTCCGTAACAGCTTGCATAAGCTCCTCGTCAGATGGAGATAGAGAGCTCATGATGATGATTGATGGTGGTGGTTGGGCAAAGATTACCTGTAACCTGATGAACTTAGGAAGCTTCTACAACTTCGGAGAGACGAGATGAATATTTGCCTCGAGTTTCGCGAAGTTTCTTTTTGAATATTTCTTTGATGGTTCAGAAGTTCTAGTCATGTTGATGATTCTTTTCCTGCTCAATCAATGCTAAGCCACAGCATTTGCTCTACAAAGCCCCTAGCCCTTTGATAGAGACTCAAGCAGTCTTGTTCTCTTACGCGAAATTTTCCTGCAATACTGCCAAGTCCACAATAAATGATGGCAAAATAAAACAAGCTAAGATAGGAATATTATCAGTACTGCCCTGATAACCCCAGTGGTTGACCCTATGGCAAATCCATACGATGCTCTCTGAAAGGACGGACCGTAGCGAAGCTAAGTTGCAAAGCTGAGAGCGTAGTCGTAACGTACAGGAAGACTGCCAATACCCACGCAAAGTTGCGCGAGTAGAAGGTACTGTACCATGTGGACGAAGGCATATACCCACACACGAAGCGGTCAAGCGACAGCCCTGTGAATTGGTAAAGAGTACTCAAACGAGTGAGACGTAACTCTCCGAACTTGTATCTATCGTGAACAAGTTCAAGGGTGTGTTCATCCACCCGTGTCAAAAAAATCTTGGACGAACGTGGTCCACGAGAGCCATTCGGCTGCTTGAGGCAAGAGGCCTACATCCTGAGCAACACGCAGATCGCTCTAGTAGCTTACTAGCCATGCATAAGAGAAGACGAAGCCGCAGGCGGGTTTGTACAATTCCTTGTCCAAACATATTTGTCCACCGAAAAGTCGAAGTCGAGCAAGTACTCTGGGAAAGGCTTGATGAATACTCGTGACTCTACCCAGACAACGTGCTCATCAGTGTCTTGGGTAATGAGTATAGAACACCCTGCGAGTCTCTGCTAGTAAAGCGATCGAGCACCTCGTGGGAGCCCAGCGAGCCAAAGATGTTTGAGAATTTGGTCAAGCTTTGGAGTGTTGAGCTCGAGATCAAGAAATCGTTTGAGGTCGTGCTTCGGTAGTAAGAAAGAATCGCCGTCTCGGACAGCTGCCGGAAAGGCAATGATTTGAGGTCTCGCCGTGCTTTAATGTGTCGCGAAGAGCCGTGGATGCTCCTTTGTGGAAAGGCACAGTGAGGCCCTAGGATGTTCATTATTACAACAAAGTTTGGCAAAGCCGCGACGGAAGGAAGACTCACTGTCATGTTCACTGATAGAATTGTGGCGATATTGATACAGTATTTCGTTCTGCGCTGTTCAGTGTATACGAATTTGATGATAGCTGAGTACGAATTGGGTATGCTCTGGCCAGCCTTGCTCTGAACAATCAGTTGGCTGGGTTCTAGGGCCGTAATTTTCATAGATGGGGTGGGGCTGCATATGGGCGTCATCCTTATGACCAGTAGCATGCCGGTAACACCAAAATCAGGCCTGGACACCCACGTTTCCTGTTAATAGGAATTGTAATTTCTGTAGCATTTCGAAAGATCGTGGCAGTGTCGCGTTAGAAGATTATAGAGTTGGGAGCGGCGTCTAGATTGATTTGGAGATTGACCCGTCGCCGCCGCTAGCATAGCCAACCGCTTCTGCTCCTCCGGACTTCTCGAAGCAAATCCACAGGAGAAGGCTATTTTTATTGGAATCGGTGACATCCCGATATTGAGGGTCGGCCTCTCTATCCCGGCCTCCTCCTTCCAGCCTCAGCTTCCTGTTTGGCCGCAGAACAATATTGATAAGCCGCTTCAGCTATCCAGAATAGGTTTTTATTGACCCCATATTGCAGCCATAAGCATGCACGACTGGACGACGACGATGACCTTCTCTTCGCGGCTGGGATTTCTAAATTAAGGTGTTTCAAGTCTCGAAGATTTCAAGTCAAAATCCTGGCGTTGGATTAATACAGAGTCTCACAGGACGAGTGATGGTCAGGTGTTTCAGGCTCGGTTGTGATGGTGTGCTCGAGATTGGGGGCTGCGAAGCCGCAGCCGCTCTTCATCAATTGCACCAAAGTAGGACCCTCTGGCGTCTTTGACTTTATGATTGAACAAACTTTCAAGCTGATATTCAATCCATACTCTGAGACTGTCTTGCCTCCTGCAGCAATCATGGCTAGCGCTAAACTTAAAGCTTTTACATATCGAGTTGAGAACATACCTTGGGGAACTACGAAGGAGGAGCTTGTCAGAAGTTATATCTATATTGAAGATGAAGATGATATCTGTTGGAAAAACAGTAGGATTCGAATATGATTCACGTGAATAGAGCACGGCGGATACGGATCACAGGGCTAGCTTCGTATGAGCTAATCCAATGATATTGTATCCTATTGTGTCTTTTCTTCTATCTAAGGAGAGAATGCTCAATATATGGAATATCCAGTGCGTCGTACGAGACGCAGATGGTTTCATCGATTGCGCCAGCGCACTCGACACGTGATCTGGCATCTCGAACCACGCTCCTCGCGACAATATCAATGTCAAATCTCTCTACCCCTCGGTTGACAGCATTGATAGGGAAGAATGCGACTACACTGCGGCTGCTTTCTTCCGTCCCCAGAAGCCTCAAGTGGATGGCCCGAGAGCTTCCAATGACACAATCACGATTGACAAGGAGTTCTGTGGATCACTCCACTTTATGTCCCTCCTAAGAAGGGTCCAATTGCAGCCGAGTAAGTTTTTGGCCCATTCAATGACAGAAGAGCATTTCAATTCTGTGTTGGGAAGACCTGTTCCCTAATGGGTACGCACATGCTAATAACCACTAGTGTCTTCGCAGTAACTGGACTCGCTGGACATGCCTATGGGTCTTGGGCCCATGCAGACGCACACATGTGGCTGCGAGAATATCTACCAAAAGATGCACCAACCGCCAGGATTTTGACCTATGGCTATCCCTCGATGCTTCAAGAGGGTTCCTCTTGAAGCATTCCGCAGAACCATACGAGCACCTTTTTGCATCGACTCATTGACATGCGTGAAACTGCGCAGGCGAGATTTCCTTCCTTCCGTGTTACATGCTAAGCTTACGGATGAAAAGTGTGAGAGCAGGTATGGGTATCCAGGAAAACGTATGATTAAAGAATTCTAATCGTTTCTGACCAGACGATTATGGCTTCCGTTTATGCTTGCTTGCATACAATTTGTAGATTTGAATGAGATGCTCGCGTGTAGCAGCCGAGATTGAATTGCTTTTGACTTGCTCGGAGAATTGGTCCATGGTTCGCTCGATAAAAGCCTTGCGACAACTCTTTGGGGCACAAGTTCTGTTCAGGAAGAAAGATATGCGTTGGCTTCGAGGTACGAAGAGGACTAGATTTTGTGCGTCAGCATCAATGAGACGCTTTTCGTGTGTAAGTTGGGTATAAGTTACGGTTCTCTTTCACACACGAAAGACCAGCCATCGTCAGTCCGGTCATGAGGATCCCTACGTTTCTTCATTAGGCTCCTCGTGAATCTAGGCCTTTACACTTAGAAAATAGGTACCGAAAAAGGGTTCTAGAATGAATCCCTCAAAAGGCTTTGATCTATCTAAGCCAACAAGTCCACTTAGTGTTGAACTGTTATCATATGCATCATGTCAATCGCGTCGACCACTAGTGAACCTCTCTATGCGCAAAGCAGAGATTAAAGCCTGCGTCTTTACACGCTTCTTGCAACTTGGATACAGTAGGGCTATTATGGTGCTCCAAGGATTCGAGAGAAAGGCTTTCTGGTTTGTATTCCCCTATCGATGTGTGCCAATGCCGCTCGTCAATCTCCTTGTCAAGACTTCAATGATCGGCCCAAAGGCTCAATGCGGTCTGCCACTCCAATCCTTCGGTTTTGGGATCTGTCGTCTCCGAGAAATCGCCTTCTAGGCAACGGAGTATACGCTGTCATATTGCAGCCGGGTCCGTTTCTTTAGCCTCGGAATTCGAATCGCGATATCGTGCATCGTTCTCTCCTGCTGTTCGTTCTGCTATTCAGCCTTCTGGTCGTCCTGCTTAGCACAAGTTAGTTTAATGTGTCACAAGACCCAAATATTGCGAAGAACACTGGGAGAAAATTCCTGCCTTCTGTCAATACTGGAATTATGCATTGATCTTCGATGGGTCCGGTTGATAGGGCTGTTTTGCACGCAACCTCGCTCTCGGGTGCAGGTTTGCGGTTTATGGAACTTGGTCTGAATCTTTGTTTGGTGCGTGCCATGGTAGTAACGACTGGAGCGGATGGTATTCAGCAAAAGAAGAAACAAAAATGTGAAAATTATGAAGATATCAGAGTAGATATGTTAGCGCGACAAGGAGACGCGACGTGACAGGGCAATATCCCTGTTCGTACTTGGTCAGCACGTGACCCCTTTTTCGCAACTACCAGTGTACGAATACTCGTTAAACTCCTGTGCAAAGTTGAATAGAGTCTTTCAGATGATGAAGAATAGGAATACGTAACGATGTCCGACTTGTTTTCATTCAGTATTTCGGGTCACTGAAATTCGGCATTGAGGTCTATGACTCTCGCTAAAACTCGAGCCCCTTTCCCTTTCCAGGGAATCTTCATCCAATCAGAACGTCGTCGGTACGATGTGGTTTTGAGCAAGGATGCTCAGGGCTCAACACAAATGTGACGACGCTCCTATCGTTCTCCAGACTTCTTCGTTCGACCTTTTCGATTGCCAATGCTTCAGGTGGAGATGCGGAGGGTTCATAAGAAGACAAGGACAGGCTGCACCCAATGCAAGCGGCGGAAAGTCAAGGTTGGCTTATACCCCTCTCGCCTTGACAGAGCTGACAATTTGTAGTGCGACCAGAGAAAGCCGTCCTGCGCAAGTTGCAAGAGACAGAATCGAAAATGCAGCCTCGAATTCCTGACCCCTATGGCTTTTCCGTCTCACGGAGCCAAAGACTCTCGAATCATGTCCGCACCTAAACTCAGCCTTGAGCTTTCACCATCCTCTTTTGATCCTCTAACCAATGAACTTCTTCATCACTACACAACAGCCCTCTATGCTTCCCTCGCCGATGACTGCACACCAAGCGTCTGATGTGTCGCTATCCCACAATTAAGTCTCGAGCATCCCTTCATCCTCTCCGCTATCCTCGCCATATCGGCCCTACACCTCGCCAGCATGGTCTCGCAGCGCAGGCAACTGCAAATTCTCACTTTAACACAAAAATCCTCAACGCTGCCCTCATTTCAGTCACTAATGAGGAGTCCTAAAGCCGAAAATATCCACGCCCTCTTTGCTTTCGCCGCCTGTCGTATACAATGTCATGGCGTTACCTGATCAGACGGATCGTTGCAGGCTCCCAAGTCGCAACGATGAGCACCCGCATTGGTTTCAGACGATGAGAGGGTTCATGGCTCTGCTTAACAATCACTGGTCACAGCTGGCAGAAGGGCCCTTTGCTCCATTAGTTCAAGGGGAGATCAATGATCAGAATCATGCGCCCGAGAACCCAAATGATGAGCAACTCGCAAACCCCCCATGGGATATTCTCCTCAGACAACTCATGATCAACCCAACCGTTAAAAAGGAAGCGTTGAGGCCTGAAAAAAGTCTTGGAAGACTCCGCCAAGTTGCGGGGCTCTCCTACTCCTCGTCTATCAGTGGTGAGACATCTATTCGCTATTGGGTTGGCAGCGTAGACCACGAGTTCGCGGAGCTGGTGTATGAGAGGGATCCAAGAGCACTAGTCGTCCTAATCCATTATTGCGTCTTGCTTAACCGATTTGATCATGTTTGGTACCTGGAAAGCTTGGGGACAGGATTATTGGGAAACATCGGGCAAGCTCTTGCAGAAGAATAGCTGCCGTGGATAGAGTGGGCACTTGAGCAACCTGTTTCAACGAGCCAATAAGTTGCTACATGTTGCAAGGAACGCAGGGTAGCCACAATAGAAGGCTAGGGGGAGACGATTGCCCATTTTTGTACATGTGCTCCTGCGTAAGTGTACTCTTTTCAAGGCCAAGCAATCTAGAAGGAGTATCTCATACCCTTCAGGCTCTTATTGGGAATATTGCGGCACTAGTGCCTTCTCTAAAACTTCCCCACCACAAGACATTTATTCCCCACACCCGCACCAACCACCATCGTCAACCATCATCATGAGCTCTCCATCCGACGAGGAGTTTTTGGAAGCTGTTACAAAGCCTACGCGACCTCCATCCTTATCTTGGATGGGCTTAATTACTTTCTCTTCTAAAAGACAATTATTCTTGGGCATTGAGCGAGCAACACCTGAAGAAGTGCTTGGACAAGCAGCATGCCACCTTCAGCAAATCACCCATCCCATGCCCACGACTATTCACCGCGGATTTTGAGATGCTTGGATCTTTGCAGACACAAGGTCGTCTCTCTGGCCAGAAGTCAAACAGTTATTCCTCACCCAGAACACAAGACCAGCTGACGAGAAGCGCGTTAGAGTAGCTTTAGGATATCCAACAGCTTACGGTTCTCAAGATTTCTATGCAGTGAATTATACCGAGATGGACGAAATGAAAACCGCAACGGGAAGAGAGGTCTGTTGCGTTACGGCTTACGAGTTCACTTGCCCTCCTGACTCACAGCACTATAAAGATCTCATGCTGCATCTGGATCATTGCTCCAGGGCTACGAATGATGTTGGAACGGAAATCAGGATGGATCTCTCAGGACATAAGGAAATGGAGGCATGGGTGGCGCAAGTCCAAGGCAGGTCTTGATGGTTCACACTCTGTACATCACTAAAACTGGTTCAAGCATGTTCATTGCGATGCAGCGCAATGGAATGGGTACTAATTTCGAATCAACGAGCGCTTTGAAAAATCGACTTCTCTTCCCCAACCAACGTGCTAAATGAGGTCGTTTTCCCTTTCGCACCTGACGTCTTGGCTTCCTCTGGTTCTCTTATCTTAGCAAAGTTTTCATTGCATTCAATGGTTTCTGCAGCATGGAGAATGGACTTCTTGGAGGATATTGATTCTCCATGCTTGGTGATGATGGCGGAGCAATGGCTGAAGCGAGATGAAGGTGTTGAAGAGGGAAGGAGCTTCTCCTGTCCCGCAAAAGTTTTGCAAGCGCGCCTCAATCTTTTGCAGCTAGGACTTCGGCAGCGCTAGTTGAATTTAGCTTCAACACGAATGATTTTCGACTTGAGGAGTAAGAAGTATGAAAGATGAGGTGGTTTCCAGGTTTCCGACTTTCGCTGTAGTGAGGCGCCACGTTCTTTGCCAGCCCCCCTTTTCCAAGCTGTCACAAAACAGCACAGTCATAGAAAAGCATACATGTAGCTGAGATCATACGCTGAAAGGAAAGAAATTCGTTAAGCACCCTCCTCATACTTCATTGCCAAGCTGGCGTAGGTTCCAAAATCAACTTTCCTCTCAGCCGCCTCCATGGCCATGATCAATGCTCGGCAACCTTCGTCTTCACGCCCCTTTCGACCGGAAGAACCGTAAAATTGAATTTCGCCATAGTGAGCCCAAACCGAGAAAGAACGCGGGGTTCCCATTGCTCAGAAAACCGCTCTTCGGTGAGCATAGGTCTAAGGTCATCGATCCTCCCACCAAAAATAGTCAACATTGTCGACGAACTACACAACGTTCAATAAGTGCATACACGAAGCATGAAAGGAAAGGACGTACTTAGCGCTCCCAAACATGTTATGAAAAAGATTCTCAGTATACGCGTCGTTTGTCTTTCTGCAATCCACCCTCCGTTTCGACAACGCACGCGAAAGATCCGGAATAGTCAACAGCGGAGACCCATCTGGCATTTCCCCCGTAGCTTCCTTCAACAAAGTATTTACGAGCTCTAAATCCGGTTTCCCTTGATCAGGAACAATCGCAGCATCCTGTCGCGTGAGACTAGCATCATGCTCGATAGCATTATGCAAGCTCAGTTCCGCGAGATCAAATCGGCCGCTCCAATATGAACGATTCAAGAAATCGGCCGAGAATTTGGGGACGAAGAAGCAGAAGGATGGGGCGAAGTTGAAGGTGTGTCGGACTGCGGTGTTGAGGTCTTTGAAGGTGATGTTTTTCCCGTCGTGGGGGAGGATGCCGTGGTTTGCCATCGCGTTCAGCATTGGGCAGGCGGATCTAGAATCGCCGTCTCTGGGAGGGACGTATGAGGGCCAGGTGAGATTGTGTCCGGCGGCGTTGGGAGGGACGACATGGCCGGGTTTGAGCGAGGGAGTGAGGATGTTGAGGATGAAGAGGCCGAAATCCCAAGATAAGACAAATATGTTAATAAAGAAGCCAGCTATCTTGCTCAAGACGCCCATGTTGAATGTAGTCGCTCGATTTGCGAGTTTGGATGTTAGAAAAGGTGGTAAAGATCAAGGGACGACGTTGATTTCAAAAATGCCAGCGCTCGCCGCCCAGAATATGCAGGCTAGGGAATCGTCGTCCAACAGATCACATTACTATTTCTGATCGCGTTAGATCATTGAAGGTGCAGTAGTTACTGTGCACCTAATGAAACAAAACCAGTTATGTACGCAAGATTATCCGGCAATCGTAGAGATCGCGAATCTGAGGCTTGTGAGTGGTTGAACTTGCATTGATCGCCCCGCGCTCTGCATCATTTAAGTAGACATTCACAATAATGAGGCTAGCTAGCTGCGAAAAAGGAAGTTTTCGAGACAATAGAAAATCAGGCTCGGTGATGTATTGCTTTAAATTTTTCTCAGATTTGAAGAAAGGTAGTGTTGTGCAGCCATCTCGGGAGGAAGCGAAGTAGGTATAGTTCCCAGCGCATGTGGCTTAAAAATCTTGATAAAATAGGGATACAAAAACATGAGAGTTTGACCTGATATTGACCAACTTTGGGTTTATTTCCACAAGACGAGGAAAGGTTCAAGTTGAGAGATCGTGGTATTAGGCAGAGCTTTTGAAGTGCGCATCGTGGGTTGACATGTTTTGGCGGAGTAGAATAGAGCAAAATAACATGCGTGATGCGAGACATGATGTATCTCGACACTCTCGAGTTACTCCAGCATGAAAAAGTCATTGAAATATCTCAAACCCAGAAGATGAATTCATCGACTTATATGACCTGGCGTTCTAGCAGCACGGCTTGGTTTTCGAGCCATCCCGGGTTGAAGATCAATCCGCAACAGCGTTCCTAGCCAAGTTGATCCATTGCGACGCTTCATGGAGAAATCTCCCACGATGTTGAAGCCAAGTCGCTCGTAATAACTATTCCCATGTCAGCAACCACTCGTTGCTGCTCAAGGACAGTGGAAACATACTGAATGAGCTTTCGGTCGTTACCCGCTCACTGGAGGAAGTCAGCAAAATCCCCAAGAGAATATTGAACTTCGGGAGTGTGAAGACATGGTGCATGCTTGATAATTATTCCCGCTCTCGAGGACAAGTTTCATCATAAATATCCCCAGAACAGAATTTTGTTGCTCCCTAGTTCTCACTTACACCGTCAACATAAAGAGTTCTTTTCCCCGCCTTCCGGCCGTATTCCACAGTACTCTGAATTAGAGCTTCGCCAGCACCCTTACGAGATGATCCCGTCCGATAATCCGTAATGATCACCTCAAGGTATAAGATAGCTTTGAGTCCCTCTTGTTCAATTTCTCCCCCAAGACCCAAGTGATCAGCCTGCGAGGTGACATATGCGGGCAACTAACCCTCACGAACGGTGGCAGAACCGACGGACAAGAACCGCTGCTTATTATTATCGACTCGAAAGCATAGACTACCGAATGTCTCTGGAGTGAATGATTCCAGCGACTCGATCTCCGCAATCAAAATGCGGATTGCATCTCCAGATCCGCTCCTGGAGTACTTCTCAGATTGCTCGACGGATTCCAGAGTTTCTTCGATGAAACCTGGCTTCTCAAAGAATGGGATCTGGTCCCATTGCTCTCCACTTCCTATCGAAGCTAGGTAGGGAAGTGCTGAGTCGAATGCTTCGACGATGAAGTGTTCGTCGTCGAAGGTTAATGATGCATCTCTGACATAAAAGCTGCTGCTCTTGGATTCGCTGGGTTGGTGTTCGCAGCCATGGTGAGGATAAATTTGAAGAGGGGTAATTGTTACCCAGGCCCGACTGCGAGTTTACTACCCTGCTCTGCTATGAAACGAAGCATCGACAGGTGATTATGCATGATTTTTCGCAGAAGACGATAAAAATAATGATTTCTGAGAATAAGATAGGGGGATAGCGGAGGCTTCCTTCCGCGCCAGATGGTTAATGATTTTTTGGTTCCAGCTCGCAACTCGCAGTCTTTACGAGTTGAACTCCTCTACTGTGGCTCATCGAGTTATAAGTTCCCCATCGGCTCTTCTAGCCAGGTGGAGCAAAAGACACCATGTAAGAATTGAAGGAACAGCATAAAGATGGATCGCAATCAGGTCAAAAATAAGATGCAGTTGTAGAAATTTAGCTGGAGAAACTTTTCACCAGGTCAGAATTTAGAGATTTTGCGTTGGGATTTAATAAAAAAATTTGAAACTTTAGAAGCAGGGCTCGACTCCGAGTGCGGGGTGCTTCGAGACATGAGAGTGAGCGTTGGCCTGGGATGCTGAAAGTAGTGAAGCATGAGTTCTCGACTGAAGAACGAGAAATCTCATCAAAAGAAGAAGATGCAGATGAGAATACTCCCAGTAGTCGATTCCTCAATCTCGTTGTTGTAATTGAGCAGTAGAAGGGCCGTACGTCCATGGTCTTTGCATTTGCATACAGGTGACGGGTAGAATGGGCTGGCGCGATTCGCCTTCGGGACTGCAAGGACATTCTAGTGGTGCTCCAGGCTGCCGCTCGCTAAATTTTCAGGCCCTAGGAGACATCATCACGATCACCACGAGTCACATCTCACATTTTTGTTTTGACTTTATTCATTCATCCCACCTCAAAGGAGAATCCAAATCCTTTCCATATATACAGAATCCCAAACCACCACAGCAATGACAAAAGAAAAACTATCTAAAAAACAAGACCCTCCTCGAGAAGCCATTAAAACCCCTGTGGGGAAAAAGGTACAACTCTCTCCTGTCCACCGGACATTTCATCACAATCAAATGACAAAGGAATTTCCTCCACGTTTGGGATCTGTTTCTTTTCCTCCGTGATGTACCTAGAACCCAGACGACGATGAAGTTTAGCGGTTAGTTCGTTGGAGGAGCAGTTTTGACGTATGTGCCCAGCTCGACAACGAGGTTATTTTTGTTGTTGTATTGTTGAGTTTGTCGATGTTTCGTTGTGTTGTGTGTTGTGTGTTGTGTGTTGTTGTCGAAGTTGATCGAGACAGCCAGTCTCATGAAGTTTAGCGATTAATTCGTTGGAGGAGCAGTATTGATGTGTGTGCTCAGCTCGACAACGAGGTTGTTATAGATGTTTTTGTTGTATTTTGCTGTTGTGTTGTTGGATGAAGACAGCCAGTCTCATAATGTTGCTTGTGTTACTACAAGCCAATCTCCGATCTTGATGCCCAGTCGGTGTGAAGTTTAAAATCAAGGTGTGGGTGACTCTGCCCGTATTTGGTCAATTTTGCCTGAATGGTTTCACATTTGTGAAGTTGAAGTGATTGTTTTTGAGGATGAAGTTGGAGGAGCAAAGGTGATGTGATGTGCCCGGCTCAACAACGGTTCTCGATCCTTCTGAAAAGAGAGGTGACTGGGAGATGCGGAGATGGCGAAGTTGCTGGGTTTGCATTGTTGCAATTTTTGTTCTTTTGTGTTGCTCGACAGAGATGAGCGAGCTGGTGTTGTTGTATGATGTTTGAATAATTCATTCTTGGTGTTGGAGGAGCAATTTGATGTAAGGTGCCCAGCTCAACAACGATCCTTATTGAAAGCGAAATGACTACAATTGGTAGTAATGTTGTTGTTGCTTTTTGTCTGGACACTTGTAAATGAAAAGAGAGGCTATTTCAAGATCGATGCTGACACATTCGATGGACTTGATTTTCCTTGAGTAGAGTGGTGCAGAACGGGAAACAGGTCTGTCATCTCTACTCGCGTAGTGAAGTTCTCAGGCTTCAGTCGGGGCAAAAGGCCCAAGGACATTTTGATGATTTTCCTCTACTGTTTCGTACGGGAAATAGATCGTCGGATAAGCCCTTACATTAAGGGGTTCTCGAGTGAAGCTTGGTGGGGAGTAGCAGAGCCGTCTACCGGTTCTTCGCCTAGGCCTGCTAGCTCTGTCAAACTCCAGCTCGAGAGGGGGTAACAAGTTCTTGGACTCTATCGAAAAGCAAGATTGTTTGTTGAGTTGGGTTACTGGAAATTTTGATGTTGTTTTCACGCACTTCGTTGGAGCAATCGTGCGGAGACAAACGTCTCACAGAAGTGACAAAAGTTTCGGCCTATCGTAGGGCAATTCTGTTGTCGGATCACCATGTCGGAACATGGAGGCATCTAGGAGCTGGCTCACTTGCTTTGAGTGCCCTAATTCCATACGTGCCGTTGTTAGGGGGCATTTATACTCTCTGCGGCCGCACTCGAATCCAGGTTTAGTGGCCTAATTAGTCGTTGGACTGGACATTTATACTTCCCTGGTGGAGTGCCCTAATTAGTCTTTGGACCGGACATTTATACTCTAATGAGTGGAGCTCTAATTCTTGATGCGGTATGACTGATGTACCAGAGATCGTTGTTCTGTCAATCTGACAATGTGAGCTATCGAAACTCTGAACAAAGAAATTGAATGAATGTTCTGTCAGGGTGACATAAAAAGCTATCGAAACTTTAAACAATCAAACGTGAATTCGCCATTGAATGTGGCAGCAATGTTCGGTCAACAAGATGCTCTTTGTGGGCTTTCCGCATTGAAGCGATGAGCATTGTGTTTCTCAAATACTCTATCACTGAGGGAGGTCGAGTAAATGGTGTCCAACATCCTGTGGGATATACGCCGGTTGTGATATATGGCGGAGCGATCGCTCAGATGTTGAGCAGTTGTTTCATTATTCTTTGACTTGGTCAAATGACCATGAAGGTGACTCGTATCTAGTCGTTAGACTGGAGATAGTTTGTCTTTGGTTGGCAGGTACATCAAGTCGGGTGTCTGTCAATGACGGACGTTGTGATCTTGTGCTCTCAAGCAGGATTGTTTGCTTTGGGTGTCTTGTTGTGTTTTGTATTGAGTGGATCCTTGAAGTTGGATCCTTGATGTAGAAATTGTTGTGGCAGTTGCGCCTTGTGTATGTGCAGCGGTGCTGCATCTCTGTCGAGAGATGCGAGGAAACATAAAACAGCGCTCCCTACAAGACAGACAAACTGTCCTCTCAGGAGAAGTCTAGCCAGACCCACTGTAGTATGGGTCACTCAGATCTCATTTGTAACTATTCGAAAGCGCATTGATATTGCAATTCTTTCGATGACTGTTGGTGTGCGCCCGTTCGGAGGCAGATGGTCTTGGAGAACCAAAGACGTGTTGATGTATTAGAGGAAAGCAGATGACGAGCTCAGAGAGCTTAGCTTTAGTCATTGCTACGAAAGTGAGGTAGCTTTAGATGTCCTTTGACAAAGGCGAAGCAAGATAATGTGACTGGCTGTCAGATGAATTTGCGATTTTGCTGTGTGTCATGAATCAAGGGACGGAAGGCGAAGTATGGTGATCGGTGTTGCTGTTGTTGCTTTATCGGATGGTGACTTTGCTCGTGGCGAGTTTGATGTCCTTCTCGATCTGAGCAGCGATGGCGTTAATTTTGTCGGCTGTTGGCTTGAGCTCAAGGAGATCCTTGAAGAGCTTTTGCTTGATGGCTTGCTTTACTTCATCGTCGCCTCCACCATAGAGAGGATATTCTTCAAATCCCTTAGGAATGCCCCCAGCTTCGGTTATCTTCATAGCCTCTTTCATGCGCTGGAGTTTCTTTGCAAGTTTCTGTTGAATCTTTGCGTGATGGGCTTGCTTAGCCTTGAGGTCGGCAAGCTGGTTCTGTTGCTTTGCTTGGAACTTTTGCTCGTTGGCGCGAGAAGCAGTATCAAGTTGCTGATTCTTGACCACCGTTTGTCCGATGGTCTTGGTGGCAGGTTTGTCACACCAGAAGTCAGGCTGATTTTGGGGGTGGGATGGACCAACATAGGCCTTGAAAACAAATCCAGAAGACATCTTGACGAGAACAGATTGTTCAAGTAGAAGAATGACTTCAGAAGGAGTATGATGAATGAGTAGACGGTAGTTGTCGAGCTTGAAGTACGATAAATCGTGGGTCAAAGTATGCGAAAACTGATGTGTCTGAGGGAAGAAAAAAAAACCACTGTGAGAGCTAGGAGTCTGAGTATATAAAGGAAAACAGAAGCACTAGGTTAGTGCGAGGCTGACTCATAATTGATTCTTGGTATAAAAAAAAGTATCGGGTTTCGTGGCAGTTCGGCGGGTGAACCATGAATGCGCACCGCTAAAGCAGGAGACTATACTTATCGAGAGCAGAAAAGAGGTCATGGGAGCGCCGAAAACTTCTCTACCACCCGCAAATCCGCTACGGTGATGTAATTTGATGCTTTAATGAGCTTAGAAACATTCGGTGAAGAGTCAATCTCAAGTCAAATGACCATTCTAGCGGGCTAGATCTCCGTTCGAAGCGTAGTTGCTACCATAGACAAGAACTACGAGACCGCCAGCGGCTCAAAATAAACACCACCAGAAGTCAGCCAAGGTTTGGATGTTTCTTTACTACAGCCGCCTGCGCCATTGAAGCTGAGCAGATACGGGTATATCGGATGCTGGACGGTTCGAGAAGAGATGTTGATGTCTCCGTTCTCATGCACTCTTTCTTGTGACTGGACCAAAATCGCTCCAAAATCAGCTAACATCTATGATATGCTGCTTCAAGAGAGAATTCCACAGTTTTGTCTTCCGAGATGCTCTCGGCTTTTTTGGTGATGATATCAAAATAGAGTTTGTACCAGACTTGGAAGTCCCAGGAACTTCAGAACACCCACCATGGTGACTCACGGAGAATCGACTAGAATCCTATTAAGTGCAAAATGGTACAGAATCTATCGCCATATAATCAAATGGATGGGCCACTAGGTGTGCTTCCCAAGAAGAGAGGAGATGGTGGGGACACCTCTGTATGGCCTGCACGTGACTGATACTGAAAACACCAGAATCAACAGGACAGTAATAAGGAAGCAAACATTCGTATGAAATAAGCATCATAAACGAGGACGCAGCATGAAAGAGAAATAAGACGCACTGCAGAACGAAATAGGAAGAGGGGACGATGGGATGAAATGAGATGAGATAAATAGAGCTGCGCTAGTCCGCATCCGAATCGAGCTAAATCACGTGCTACATTTTCACGTCGAGCTGACGACTCTGTGCTCCTTCTCGACTGAAGCAAGCAATCGGGCAAGGCTTTTTTGCTTTGATGCATCGTAGTAGCGTTTGGTTGAAAGATCCGGCTATTCTCGGTGCATATTCGGAACTCTCGCGAGTGAATTGTTCGGAAAAATCTGGTACTTTCAAATTCCAGGTCATCAGGTACGATGATAATGCCATCAGGTTCTGCCTCGGTGCTTTTATCAGAAGCTGTCAAAGCTACATCTACGTTCTATTTCAAGACTTCCCTAGAGTAATGATCTCCTATACGCGTCAATTTAAATTCAGATGACAGTGAATCCGAATCTCCGACAAGAGGACCGTCGCGAGCAGAAACGAAAGCAACGCGCCCAACGTGACAACAACAGACTTCACATGTTCTACAAACTTTACATGTTCTACAAACTTCACATGTTCTACAAACTTCAGATCAACCCCTTCGACCACGACCGCTTCCAGCCCCACCCCGACTCTCAGATACGCTTCGAATCTCGATCAACACACGATGGCAGCAAATGACGCAGATTCACGAGAGTTGGCTGCACACCTGTCTCTCTTGAGCGCCGCGACTGGCCAACAAGACCATCATGAATTGAGTTCAACGCCCCTTTTCTCCGCCCCTGTCCTTCATGCCTCGAAATATCTGTTCAGCCAGTACGGCTTTCTCGGTGGTCTGTCAAGCATTCTGGAAGGCAATTCGGCTGGCGAAGTTGCTGTCCCTGGTACTTCCACGGACCCACGTTTGTATTTCAACATATCAGCTCCATCCAGCGCGTTCATTTGTGGCTCTCAAGGATCCGGCAAGAGTCACACACTCTCCTGCTTGCTCGAGAATTGCCTGCTCAAGTCTCATGTGAGCAAACTCGAAAATCCTTTGTAGGTATCTGGGGAGAATCTCCCTTCCTCTCCCCCACTCTCTTCTCCCACAAGACAATGTCTTGCCTTTTCCTGACTCGATTGTGATTGAAGATTTGCTAACTTCTCCTCTACTTAGGGCTGGCTTAGTCTTCCATTACGATTCTTTCACCTCGGACGAGAAGGGAACACCGTGTGAGGCCGCTCACCTTTCATCCAATCCTAATATCAGAGTTCGCGTGCTTTGTTCGCCCACGAACCTTCAAACAACTAAGCGGACATACAGTGGAATGAATGTCAAGATTGAGCCCTTGCGCATCAACCAGAGTGACCTTAATACAAAGCGCATGCTTGACTTGATGGCAGTGAGCCAAGAGGATGGGCGAATGCCTCTCTATCTGCATGCCATCAATCGCATCTTACGAGAAATGCGTATGGGCCAACAGCTTACTAATGGATCATTTAACTATGCCGAGTTCAAGCGCATGGTCGCGGACACCCCCATGACCCCCGGGCAGCTGGCACCATTAACCCAACGCTTGGATACTCTCGAGAGCTTCATGCCGAAGTCTCAGACGGAGTTTCTCTCCAGTGGCCAGTCAAAAAAGAAGCTAGGGGATGTAGGTGGTAATGACTGGACTATTAAGGTTCGTAGTCCTGTCAATCACCCAATAAATCCGTAGCTGACAAGTCGCAGGCCGGAAGTCTGACAATCATTGACTTGTCATGCCCTTGTGTTACCGCTGAAGGAGCTTGTGCGCTCTTCAACATGTGCTTGAGTCTCTTCCTCGAACAAAAGACTTCGGTGGGTAGAGTTATTGCTCTTGACGAAGCACATAAGTGTAAGGTCCCTTCTCACGGTGTAAATGATGGAGAAGATTCTAATAAGATGGAGCACAGATATGAACTCCGCCTCTGAAGCCTCTGCCCTTACGAATACACTACTGTCCTCAATTCGCCTTCAACGACACCTTGGCACGCGAGTATTCATCTCCACGCAAGAGCCAACAATTTCGCCGAAATTGCTTGACTTATGCTCATTCACAATCGTCCACCGCTTCTCGTCTCCGGATTGGCTGCGATGCCTGAAGTCACACTTGGCGGCATTGGACATTGACGTTGAAGATGACTCGGTTCAGACCCAAAAGTCGAAGATAAACAATATCTTTAATCAAATCGTCAAATTGAGAGTAGGAGAAGCTTTACTCTTCGCTCCGAGCGCCACTATTGGGGTCGAAAACAATGACATCCAAGCATCAATGCAGGCAAGATCCTCAGAGATCGAGCGCCTCGGCCTCGGTTATCTGAAGATCAAAATTCGTGCTAGGATCACGACAGACGGAGGAAAGAGTGTCCTAGCAAATGGCACTGCTACAATCCCGTTCAATCTCAAGTCAGGCGCAGCCCCTAACGGTACATCAAGCGCGTTATCTGGAGCAGTCGCTCCTTCCGTTGCTTTTTCCGCATTAAAGTCTCAAATCGTTGCCCAATCTAATTCTGCTCTTGGTGCCCCGTCGCCAACAACTGGAGTATTTGGTGGAATTTGTGCTATAGCACCTCCTCCACCTGTGTCCGCACATCTTGAAACTCCTGGCCCCTCGGGATCAAATCTGGAAGCCATTCAAGCAGCTATGATGGAGGAGCTTGGAGTTGGTAGGAAGAATGAGCTACCACTTGCTGACTGGGGACGCAACAATTCAATTCCTGACCCGAAGGCAATCGAAAAGCCTATCGTTCCAATGGGCCCTGGTGCAGCTTGGCACAACCTCAAATTCGATGATGTCGATCCTACAGATGAGAAGGGTGACTCAATAGCCGATGGTCAATTGTATCGTCTGCGAAGAAATGCTGCTCAGAACGGACAGCAACAGAACTCGCGAAGTGGGGGAGGCCACACACCACCAGTTGGTCAATCGTTTGAAACTATTCTGCAGGAAAATAAGCAACCAACCCTGGTTGAAAGACCTACACTTACTACTCCATTGTCGACAGTCGGCAGTGGCAGCTTTTCCGATTCAATCTGGGTTGGTCCGAAGGCCAAGTCCGCTTCAATGAACTTCTCGACTTCTACCCAGAAGGATCAGATCACTGGCCTGTTCGGTATCAAATCCAGGACCCCGTATTTCTCCTGCCACGGAACAATATCTGTGAATTATGATCCACATACCGAAACAGATCCCACGATGCCATCCTCTGTTCCTGGTCAACATATGCAGCTCAAATTTCACCATATTTGTTTCCAACAACCTTGCCAAAAATTCTCTCAAGAAGAACTAAGGCTTTCTGATTACGCAGTAGCCCCAAAGCTCAAGATCAGCAACAATACATTTGTGTTTGGACCTAGCTAGGTCCGAATTTGTGGGTCGTGGTGTACAATATGCGGAGGAACATGTCTTTACTTTGGGAACATGCTGCTTGTAGGTGTCTTGTAAATTATGGGTGGAGTTTTTCTTTGTACATAAGGCCCATCTGTTGCTTTGGTGGCGTCGCATTTGCTTTCTTATGGTCATACAGACCTAGGTATTGCCTCACAGCGAAGGATTGGAGTTCTGTAAGTGTAGGAAAAATCCTTGCTCGTGGAGGCTATCAGCAGGTAGCTAATGTACATAATAATGATAATGAGCATGCAGATGTTCTCTTTTCGGGGCTTGTGAGTATCATTTCTCGGGTTTTATTTTTCAGGGGGCATTCATCGAAATACTCTATACTCCAACGAGCGAGGGGACAGTGTAGTTGTCACGTGACTAGTTCCAAAGAAGTTTCTTGAGTCCTGCGATTTAAGCTGACTTGCGAGTAAAGAGCTACGTATCTTGTTATATGCTGTGTCTTTCGACATAGAATGCCGATTTCATCTTAAAGCATTGATGGCAACTAGCGTTGATAACGCTGCAAATATACTTCAGTACCCTGGCGGGCAATGACGTTATCAGATACAATGCCTGCTTAGTCCCCCTCAGTTTTTTTCAAGTACATCGCGGCAATTAAATTTCTTCAATTCCCAATCGCGAGCCTGTGTTTGTCAGATCGGCATTTGCTCAAAAATTCATCTTTCTGATATCTACAAATGTCTTCGTCTAAACAAGAGATTTTGATTATCGGGTCCGGCTGGGCCGGTTCAACGCTCGCAACTTCACTCGATGAAAGCAAGTATTCTATCACTGTGGTTTCCCCAGAAGCAACGACGTCGTATACCCCGCTTCTTGCTAGTGCTGCTTGTGGGTTCTATGATTACAGCTTAGTTGAGACACCGATACGGCATACTGGAAAGAAAAGCACGTGTCTTAGATATTGATTTCAAGGGCAAAACTGCGAAGTGTTAAGCTGTCTTCGAAGACGCACTAGCGAAGGACTTCGAGCTTAAGTATAATCTTGTCGTTGTTGCTCCTGGAGTGAGTCCGCATCTCACCAAGTTCTCAGAACATCAGACTGACGAAAACTCAAGTGCGTAAACCAAACCTTCGGCACACCAGGTGTGGCGGAAGATGCTCTCTTCCTCCGAAACGTCAAAGATGCCATGACAGTCTTATCACGAGTACAAAACAGCTTCGAGAAAGCCTCCATCCCTGGCCTTACAGAACAACAATAACGCAACCTCCTCCAGTTTGTCATCGTTGGCGCTGGTCCCACAGGAGTAGAAGTCTCTTCCGAACGCTCAGATCTATTCGCTACTAGCTACGCAAAGCTTTACCCTCACTTAAAAGGCAAGGTCTCGATCACGATCCACGATATAGCTGAAAATGTCCTATCTGGATTCGATACCAAGTTGCAAGAATACGCCATGTCAAGTTTCAATAAACGGAATGTCGAGGTATTGACAGGATCTCATATCGAGAAGGTTGAGAAAGATTGTTTATTTACGAAAGAGAAAGGAAAGATAGCTTGTGGGCTGGTTATCTGGGCGACGGGAAATAAATGCTAGCCTTTGGTTAAAACAATACCAGTCAAGAAAACACCCCGCAACCCACGGATTCTCACCGATGGTTTTCTCCGCATTTATACCCCTTCATCCATCCTGATCGACTCAGCCTACGCCCTCGGCGATTGCGCTGATGTTGAAAATGCTCGTCTCCCAACCACAGCCGAAGTCGCTTGTCAAAAAGCTTCTTATCTTGCAAAAAGCCCGAATGGAGGGTTCAGTAAGAAGTTTGAGTTTAAGCAGGCAGCGTTGGTGGCGTGTTTGGGACAGAATGATGGGGTTATTAGTGGAAAGCAGGATTATTCAGGGAGTCAGGCTTGGATTGCTTGGAGGAGTAAGAATTTTATGTGGACGAGGACTTGGAGGCAGAAGGTGCTGATTGTGGTGGGGTGGGTGTTGGATTTGGTGACGGGGAAGGCGATCGCTCCTAGATGAGAGAGGGACGTCATTGCGAAAATTGGGAGGTGCATGACTATGGAGAGCCCACTCCACTTCGTTAAATTGTGACAGCAAAAATTAATGACGATCTCTTCTATGAGTCTTCAATCTTTGATGATTTTCTGTTTAGGTTGCAAACTCCTTAGAAACAAGACTTAGGTCTCACATAAAACGCGTATTCCGACTTCAAGAGGCGTAGAAATGCTTATCCGCAGTGAGAAACGTCTCCTTAAAAGCTTCTTCTCGATCATTAAAAAGGAATTACATTCACAGAACCCGCCCGACAGCGAAAACCTCTCGCGTCACGTGCCACAGCAAACAAAACGTGGGCAAAAGGCAGGTATTTGTATTCTGGTCTTTCGATATATAGCAAGAAAAAGAAAAAAGAAAAAACGCAAAGAAAGACTTAGAAGATGACTCAGTGGCACTGACTCACATTTCTAAGCCTCCATGATATTAAAATTTGGGAATGAGGATTTGGTAAGGGAGAAACTGGTACGCTTACTTAGTGGAAAGTATATCTTCAGACCAGGCCACAAGCAAACGAACAAATGTTCAGTACCACAAATAACAAGAAAAATGCGAGTCAGAGCCTAGTATGCGCGAGATCGGAGCCTATTCATTGACAATGTGCAACAAGGAAAGAGGTATTCGAATGATGAAGGAACAATTGGCCTCTCGATATGCAAGATAGCATTTCAATCTTCGAATAAGGAAGGGACGTTGGAACTTGCGAAGTATCTCTCATTCCTCGAATGAGGAAGGGGCAGTTGTCCTCACGGCATGCAGCAAAACAATCTCAAGTGAGGAAGGAGCCCGGGGAGTGTTTCCGTCACCGCACAACGATCCAGCCTTGATGTCCACTCCTCATGAAAGATTCGGTGCTTATTTGGGTTACTTTTGCTCAAACTGCCCTTCCTGTATGATGAACCCGTGTATTCACCTTCAGGCTTTGGCTGTTTGACTATCTTCCGCCGCCAAGTTCCGCCGCGGAGCTCGAGCAGGAGGAATGAATGTCCATAATGATGAAGAACAACCGCGACATACTCGGCAAGCCCAAGCTCCGTAGCCCATCGCCAAAAAAATGGGTATATAAATTTAAATGAGCACTACTTTCTTATAACAGAGCACAGCAGCAAAACATCAGGCATGGTGTAATGGAATGTAACTGTGCTCTGGATCACCAAGGACGCATTACGAGGGGAAAATTAGACACCAACGCGAGCTCAAAGTAACCTATTAAATTAGGTTCTCTACACCACACCCCGCAGGTCGGGTTGTGGCTAGTCTTTTGTATTTTTTGACTATCATTTTTAAAGTCTTTGTTGCTTGAAGCTGTGGTTTTGTTGGGGTTTCGCGAGCAACTTGCTCAGTCCACAAACATTTTTCAGCGAGAAGCGCTTCAAGGATAGCATTGTTTGCTTTTATATACGAAAGGCTTAAAAATTTTTACAATAGAAACCAGAAATCAAATTCGGCCTTTTCTTTTTGGTTGTAGGTGAAGAAAAAGGTGAGCGGCGCTCAAAAATCTTATCAAGGAGAGTAACGCTTAGTCATTAAGTGGGCCAAGCTAGACTATTTTCGCTCAAGCCTGATTGCACCCTCCAACGCCTCGCAGAGTTTCTTAGCCTCATCAATCGCAAGGGCGGGCATCTTGTCCTGTGTTTTGTTCCATGACGCCTTCCGAAATCGAAACTCAAGATCATATCGCCCACCAAGAAGCGCTCACGTTGACAAGGGGTCTTGGAGGGGCTGTGCTACACCCACTTAAGGTTTGGGCGGTGGCGAGCCTCCATCTCAACCTCAAAGTGGACGATGGCTTGCCAAGAATGCCTCACACGGCTTGAAGAGTCCACACGGTGAATGGATGGGGAAAGGCATGTTTATTGATTTCCTGCACGTCGCTCACTTCCAACCCCACCATTTCTCGAGTACGCCTCCTTTTGAGACATTGTCGCGGGAGTCCGCGGTGAAGTCATGCACCCCTTTCAATGCACCCCCTCGGCTCTCCGGATTTTCTGACCTATGATCGCTCGAGTCTCCTGCCATGTCGTTGTTCTCAATACTGTCGAAAGGCGCGTGAACGCCCGGTGTACCAGGTACCTTGAGCCGTCGTGCATTTCAACGACCTTTGGTTTACGCTCCTGCGAGAGGGCTGAGCAGTCAGGAAGCCTACGATGTATCATCCTGGTTTGGTAGTCGCCCTTACTCTTCTCCTCTTGATCTGGGCTGGGTACTTTTATATAAAGGTTCCTCGAATCGTCAATCGCCACCATTAACCAAGCAGAACTATCATTGCCTATCGTACTTGAACATCCAACTTCAAACACTTCGGACATCCATCCAATAGTCCTATCATCTATCAAATCACTTCCAAAATGGACGCAGCATCGTCAACAGCCGCTGATCTCGCTACGGCTACCGCCCCATCACCCTCCGCAACAGCGACGTCCATCGCAGAAGACTTCAGCTGGCTATCAATCAAAGATGTCTTCCTTATGACCGTACTTTACGTATGGTACATGTTCTTATTCATGGTTTGTTTTGCCATCGTCGTTGGTGGAATCTGGCTAGCTTGTATGCTCGTCGTCCTGGCCTTCCAATGGTTGGCCGAGAAGGGACCAGATTTCTATTCGAATCAGAAAGAGAAGCTCGAACAGTACTGGGAATCTTCGAAGGAGAGATTCACGGCGAGACAGAATGCTACACGGCCGATAACGCAACCCGACGCTGGACAAGTACAGATGAGTTCATTTGAGGGCGAGGAGGAGAATGAGGTTAGAGCAAAGTTTGGGAGGGAGACTGTTTGAGGTTAGATAAAAGTTAGGGAGAGAGCGTGTGTGGGATGCCTCTGGATGCTGGAAGGGACGAGAAGGCAGTTCGAGACTGAATGAATGCTGGGATATCTTGTTCGAGGAGTTTGACTCCCTTTTCACAAGGCTGGCGTTGTGTGTCCTTATTTGGATAAAGGGGTGATGGGAGGAGGTCTACCACTTTACAGAATACCCTTATAGAATGTATATTATGACTTGACAAATACACCCATTCCTTCCTTGAAATACACGGTGTATTGGCAGAGTGAAGAAAAATGGTCGCGTTTGAGTGTGATTGGCCAGAGCGAGCTCTGATGGGCGCTTGGGCGAATTTTAGCGAGAAATCTCAAGCAACAAAATATAATACTTTCGTACTTGTTTGAACTTGAAAACAGTTGAAACTTAGAATACAGATTCTTTGGCATAGTATCTAGACTCAAACCAGTTTTTAGAGCATTTAAATAGGTGTAGTAGTTGTGAAAAAAGGAATTCAAAAATTGTGAATTTGGCGGGCGTCTATCACGAATCTGATTAGCCTCGAGGTCAACCACCTACCTACCAAACCAGACCACAAACACCACCACCTGGCGTCCGCAGCACATCTGCGAGTGACATCACCTCGAATGCTCCGATCAAGATTCTCAACCTAGCAGGATACCATGCTCCGCTGCCCTCCTCGAGCCTCAACAATGAACTTCCTATACTCCATCTAATGCCTAGCCCTCGATATTACAGAAACGTCTTCTAGCAGATTTTAAATCTCTACCAGTCTACCATGACGGGGCTCGTAGAGGAACCCTTTAAAGGCATCGTCGTTGAATGTCAACCAGTGGGTTGGGAGCATTCTCCCGGAGGAAAGCGAGCAGCAGCAAGTACGCATGGTGCAATGCATCGAATCCACCTGCGAGAATAACCTAGGGAATACCTGGCACAATCCCCTCCACATTGTTCGAGCTTGTTAGGACAATTCACTTCTTCGATTTTCGAACTCTAAAATTCTCACGAGTGTTGGGTACTCCAACTACAAGACAGAGAGTCAAAAACTCTGGGGAATAGAACGCCAGTATATTCCTCCTATTGATCAATTCTTACGCGCGTGAAGGATGCTGTAGGGTTGTTTGTTCAATTTTCGTTGTTTGTTCCTCGTTATCTTTCCATAAATCCAAACATCTCGAAACTTATTTGAAAAGATGTCGGCTTCTGTGGGTTGCCAGATGGCCCGAACCACGGGTCTGTTCCAAGCTCTTGTAGCTCTACCGCCAATGATTGCGATGGGTGAAATTGCCATGGAGCCGTTGTTCCTACCAAGTATCCCTATCTACGATTTCATGTCAGTTGATCTCATCTCTGTCTTCCCTTCGTCAAATGAAAGGCATCAACTAACCTGCAAAACGCCTCGACTTTCAACGCTCTGTTTGCTGCTGGCATCATATTCACGGTGTTCGTTCAACGCAATGTCAACATGAACAAAACTATCACCTTGTACTTCGAGAAGGCAAATTCGGGACTAGCTACAGGAGTTTGGCTGTGGTTGTTGCTTGACACGATCTTTGGCCCTACACATCACCACTGGTATTGCTACAACGGCCCACGAGGTCCCAGGATTGCGAGAGCTGCAACCAGTAGCATCTTGTTATTGTAGGACGACGCATAGGATTGGTGCGCAGCCGTTGGAAGAGCATAAGCTAATGACTCGAGCAGCATCTTGTACTACCCCACTCTCATCTATACCATTTTCGAGGATTGGTATGAAAGCGAGGTTCCGTCCGAGGATCAGGAGGTGACTGCGGGACAAGATCAGGGTGAAAGACAGCCATTATTGAGTTGAACTTGGACAGACGTGAAGTGAGAGGTCACGATTTGAATTTGACAAACGTCTTGTTGTTCCTGGGCCCCTGTCATGATGGCCACTGAGCCCTTGATATGCGTGGAGTCGAAACAAACGTTGAGATCATCATCAACACTAGGTTCATAGATAGTTTCAGTGACCCACTTAACTTAAATTTATATCGTCCCTGTCGATCATGTATACCACATAAGGTTTTTGTATTACCTTGGCGAACCCTTTTCTGCAAAGACCCAGACTCGGCTCTCTCGAGATCCTCGATCCTGTTTTCTCAATCTGATTCTACGGAACTATATATCACGTGAAACACAAAGTCTTACCTGCCACAATCGGCCCACGCCATCTCGTCCAGACCCATCCACGTGGAAGACCGTGATCTCATTATGAGACACGATCCGACGCCTTTCCCTTCCGTGAGAGGGCACAACATAATTTTGAGCCGCTCGTTCTCTCGATTTCGAATACTTCGACCGACCCCGGACCATGCTGTTTTCTTTGATTTGAAATCTATGCGCAGTTCAATTGGTTCCCCTTTCCTGCCTCGGGAAATCCGTTCGCTGTTAGTTGCAGTTTGTGGCGTTTCCACTTTCAGCTGAGGGTCTGTGACCGACAGCGAATCTCAACGGTAACGTGTTATTCCAGCCACATCGATGGCAGCGGGAAAATGCAGAGGTTGCTGTATCTTTGACATCGAACTGTTTGACATGTCCTGCATTTCGTTTGAATAAGCACTGTGTCAGAGATCAACAGCCAGAGTATCCGGAGGTCTGGTAGCCAACATAGGACTCTCCGCGTGTCCGTTCTTCATCTCCCTAGGTCGAATGCTGGGCACTAGCACGGACCGTTGCAGGGCTTCAAACACGCAAAGTCCGCAACACCCCATGGCTTGGGGACCCCCTCAAAGAGAATCTGCACAATGCTTGCAACATCATGCCAATCGCCCAGGATACACCAAATGCTAGCCCCTGTGAACCTTGCCATCATGCTGTTTGCATCTTGGCTCGGTTCATCAGGTTGCTTCCTTTTCAGCCCTCGGCGTTCAAGGACCGGACAGGACCACCTCTCTTCTCTTCCTACTACGAGCCGCACAACTAAAACCCCCCGTATATGAACTAGAACAACATTCCTTTCTTCTGCTCGCTGCAGATGTTTCTGTCTTCCGTCTCGCGGAGAGCATCATGTACGACGCCACGATGAAGCTTGACGACGCCTCCTCGACGTTATCGCCTCTTCCCGACGTCTTATCGCACGGCCTCGTCGCGGTCTCGACATTTGGTCTTCTGTCTTTCTTCTGTTCGACGTCTCTGTTCGCGTACTTGACCTGGCGTCTTGTATCTTGGCGATTGAAGACCGGTGCTAATAATCCGCCAAATCAATTCTTATTGTTGATCTACAACCTGCTCCTGGCCGATATTCAGCAAGCGTGTGCTTTCCTCCTCAACATTTCGGCATTGAGGAATAATGCCATTTTGGTAGGAACTCCGACTTGCTGGGCTCAAGGATGGTTTGTCTCGACGGGGGATTTAGCTAGCAGTGTGTTCATTTGTTCCATTGCGGTTCATACTTTCTTCGGCGTCGTCAAGGACTATAGACTGCCCTCTGGGGCTTTCTACTGTTGCATTGCAGCGGCATGGACATTCGTCTATGTGATGGCTGCAATTGGACCAATCCTTCATGGCAAAGACTTCTACGTGCGAGCCAGTGCATGGTATGTCCTATTTCCCATCCTCCATCCAACTCCTTCTTTCCATTGCTATCTATTCGTCACTCGATCAAACACCATGAGCAATACTGATATTCCCTCCAGGTGCTGGATCAACGACGCCTTCTCCATCGAACGTCTCTGGCTCCACTACTTCTGGATCTTCGTCGCCATGTTCTCCACAATCCTAATCTACACCTTCATCTTTCTCTTCCTCCGCACCTCCAACCGGCACTCGTCTCCTTGCCCTCGATCGCCCCTTCTCCACGGTGCAACTCCACTCATGATTCTCTATCCATTGATCTACACTGTCTGCACCGCTCCTCTTGCTGCGGGCAGAATCGTCGCGCTGGCGGGTCATAATGTGCCGCTGAGTTATTTCGTTATGGCGGGTACGATGATTGCTTGTAACGGGTGGCTGGATGTGTTACTTTATGCTAGTACGAGGGCGGATATTGTGTTTAGTGAATTTCCGCCAGGAGAGGAAACTGGATTGGAGACGTTCGCTTTTATGGGGAAAGGACATAGACTTGGTACAGTCACCACCATTGAAGCTGGAAATCTTGGCGAGAGAACGGGTAGTAGGTTGGGGAAAAGCAGGAGAAGGAATGGAGGCAGTAGAGGTGGGGGGGCTGGAGTGGTGATGGGGAGGGAAGATAGTGTAGAGAATTTATATGGGTTGGATAGGATTGGGATTAAAGGGGAGGTTACGGTGTCTGTTGATGTGGCGGGAGCGGGTGAGGTTCGGAGTGATGTTGGGACGAGGGGGAGTGCGACGCCGGGTGGAGCGACTCGGAGTTGGGATGCGAGGAGTGGGAAGAGTTTTGAGACTTAATGGTGGTGGGACAGTGGGGTGGCTGGTGGGAGCTACTAGATTGTTGGCTCACTGGAAGGGAAGTTGGGAGGTATATTTGCTTCGAAACTTTGGGCAGGGAGGATTAAAACGGGAGTTTTGGCGTCTGATACCCTACATACTACTAAACGTATTTCATAATTCATTGCAGAGTCTAGCTCTTATGCCGGAGCTCTGAAAGCCCGAGAAAATGAATGAAGAAGCTTCATGGCATCAAGACTTTGGAGAATTCTTGTACAGTGTTTCGTGTTCGTGAGCAGGAGGAAGTCAATTTAGAGTTGGACATGTTACTGCCCAAAACGTCGTTTGACTTGGTTGACGTTTCATTTGGACAGCGGTTCCTGGATTGAGTTAAATCTTGGGGATGTTTGAGGGTATCACGTTCAATGTGGAAGCTCACAAGATTCGACTGAAGGGGATGGAGTTTGAGGCGTTGTTTGAATTTTGAGGAGGATGTCTGATGAGAACTTAGTTATTGCTAGAAGTCGTGTTACAAATCGAGGTAATGTTCAAGATATCGGATTGTAGTCCATGCCATGAAGGTGCAAGCTGCGGCGGCACATCATACACTCCGTTCCACTTCAAACCCCTTCCAAAGAACGGGAAGCTTTGCGCGCCTGATGATGTTGTCAATCCCCACCAGCCCTAGCTCCAGCCTTAGGAGATTATTCTCTCCGCAGAAGTTCTTCAGAGATATCGTTACCCTCGTTCCCAAGCTGTCATCGCGGTTTACTAGGCCTCATCATCATCGTTCTCGAAATAGGAATAGGAACTCCCGGAGCGCTGGGAGTAGGGCTTGGAGCGCGTTCACACCGTGGCTCATTCGAGTGGTGATGCGTAACGCCACAGTAATATTGTATCGAATCTTCGGTATTGGTTTCCTTCGTCGTGACAGGATCTCTAGGCCTTCGTTCTTCTATAAGTAACAAGTGACACAAGTCATAGTACCATGGCATATAATTGAAATCCCGATTGGGGACACGGAAGAGGTCTTCTATGTATGAGGGAAGAACATCATGGTCGGCTGTAGAGGAAGAGATGCCCTGGGTATCGATTTCTATATCTCGATTCATGATGTAGAGAATCGCACGACCGAATTGTGTCACCCAGAGCCGGTTGTCAAAACAGTACTCTATGAGGGGACGGTCGACTAGGTATCTTTGGAGCCCGCTAGGATCAGCGAATGAGCTATTATTGAAGAATTCGTATGCGATGGCGTTCTTGGCGGTGTGGCCTTGGAGAAAATCTGCGAGAATCCAGACATCTTTGGGGTCAACATTCAGTGGGTTTGCTTGAGCAGTCCATGGCGATTCCATCGACAAATCATTCGATGTCAGATAATGATGAACGGGGTCCCAGACTCCAACAGGGAACTCTTTCGTAGCTCCGTTGAAGTGCTCGTGGGCGATTGTAGTCGCCCATGCGGCATCAGTCATACCGACTGGTCGTGCGAAGAGCTACTGGCCTGGAGAAGGGGAAAGAATTGCGCTATATATGCTCGCGAATAAGGTCCATAATGTTGAGCAGGAGCAGCTAGTGTATCTGCGCCGAATGAGAGTGTTACCTGCATCACAATTAGTATACTTTTCTTTGGAATGTCACGGAGCTGCTTCGGAGGCAAAACAAATGTTACAAGACAAGGTGCAGGTCCTCCGCGAGTAGAGCTTTAAGACGCCACCAGAAGCCAGACCGAAAAACACATCACCTTGCAAGACTTACCTGCTGATCAGCTGCGAAGCTCGGATCGGTGGAATCCCAAAAGCTGTTTCGTCTATAATATACCCAGGAGAAGCCAGCTGGAGGGGCTGGAATGGCGGCCATGGTGCTCTGAATTTTTAAGATTGGTGGATATCAATGTATCAGCCAGTGAGTAGATATGTATACATTGATATACTCTAGGTCAAGAGCACTGACTTGGATGTTAATTATTGCCAGCAAGTTTCCAAATTCAGATAAAGAGAAGCCAAAGGGGGTTCTTGGAGGATGACCCTTTCTTGTTTGCAATCACCAGATCCGGCTGCGTTTTCAACTTTGAGAATAACGAAACAAAGATACACTTAAGATGATCCACCTCACTTATATACTTCTTTGCAGATACAGCTTACGATGAAATAGTTGCCTGGCACTTGGGGCATTAACCGCAACACCGGAATCCGAGAAGCTCAGCTTGGCCCTCATCATCAATATCTTCGACACGATGCCGATTATATACCCCATGCGGATGGTCCCTGACGATGAGAAGCTGGATTTTGGAGTTCCATATGCCATCCGCAGAATGCAGAATGTTACCATCGCAGACAAAGTCGCTCGCATGAAGGCAAGATTGAAGCATTACGGAGTCAAGGAAATATTCGACAAGACCACTCTCGCCGAACTCGAGACGCGAAGGATCTTCCACAACGGGTGTATCAGCAGAGCTAAGCAAAAAATTGACAACGCTATTGTTCCTCGGGATCCCCGACGCGGGTGATTGTTGGAGAATACCGCAATTCAGATTGGGTACCTTGGCCACATATTATTTTTGATCCGCGTATCTCGTACCGTCATGTAGTAAAAGCTCGGTATGTGGGTGGGTCTGCGGCTGGGCGAATGAAACTTTTCATTGCGAACGAAACCCTTGACGGCATTTCAATCAGTGCGTTGCCGTATGAGCCTTTGGTGGTATCAGAAAGAGATATAGTACCGCTGGAGGTGTACCAGGGGAAGGACGGAGGGTTGAACAAAGTAGCTATTCTGTCTGTTGTATCTATTACAGAGGAGAGCTGAGGGGGCACCTTGATTGTGAACTTAGAAGAAGGGAGCTTTCATGGTCCGGTATTGGTGTTTGCGGAGAGAACCTTGTACATGTTTTCGAAGGAAATTCGCATGATATTATGCTGAGGATAGAATAGAGGTAGATTGCGCAGCTTAGTCATCAAGCGTACAAGATAGTTTTGTGTTTAGTGAAGAACATTACATCCGATGGATACAAATAACATTATTGTCTCAGACCTCAACTTTGAGGGCCTGGAAGAATGGAATTTGAAGAAAAACATGAAAGCAGCGACCCACGGCCGAAAAGGGCTTAGTCTTGACGTATTACCTGCAGTTAAGCGAAGACTCACCGAAAACAGAATTTTGACGCCGTGAATTAGGCGGAAATTCATAATTCGAATAGTGTCATCTAATCGTTAGAAGCACTCTCTTCCTAGTTGTCGTTTGTCCATCTTCTGTGAAGAAGAATTTTGAAATTTTCGTTGCCACAGTCAAGTCAGTTAGACACTTGCAGGGTGTGACGACTAGCGTGTCCCTAATCCCCCACCAAAAGATAGGACAGGAATTTCTTCAACCCCTCCTCATACTTTCGACAGCCTCCTCCCCTTCTCCACAACTCAACCATCTCGATTCGATCACGAACTCGAGTCGAGCGCATACACATACTTAGGACCGGCTATTTCGAAACGAAAAACTCGAACTCGACAAGATGGTCAGCGCTTCCAAGGCGGCGCGAGATGCCAAGAGGGCTGCTGAGGGAAAGGCACCCAAGAAGACAGTGGCCTCCCGCTCAAAAGCTGGATCCAAGAATGCTTCTGGAACTACTACTCCCGATCTCCTCGATGGCGATGGAAATCTGCTACCCGAGGAAGATCAACCCGCAACCTCTGCGAAGAAGATGGGTATGTAGCGCTCCCTTTCGCCTCCCTGGCTCTATATGCATGCTAACATGGTGGCAGATGAGGTTAAGAGACTTGCTGACCAAATGGACAAGCATGGACTCTCTGATCGTGTCACGACTGGTGTGCTCAGCTCGTTGAAGCAGAGTCGTGATGTCAAGATTACTTCCGTCAGCTTGGTGTTCCACGGACGTGTACTTCTCAACGATACGACTATGGAACTCACATATGGGCGACGATATGGGCTTTTGGGTGAAAATGGTTGCGGAAAATCTACACTCTTGAAGGCTATTGACAAACGCGAATATCCAGTTCCCGACCATGTGGATATCTATCTCCTCAACGAAGGTGCTCCCCCAAGTGACCTTGGTGCCTTGGAATGGGTTGTCCGTGAAGCCGAGAACGAGATGGAACGCTTGGACAAGGAGGCTGAGAGAATACTCGAGGACGAGGGACCAGAAAGTCCTCTGCTTATGGATCTCTATGAGGTAAGAAGCCCCCACTGCATTGCATTTTCATGCTAACATCTCCAGCGTATGGAAACCATGGACCCCTCCACCTTCTCTACCCGTGCCTCCCTCATTCTCACTGGCCTCGGTTTCAACAAGGTTACCATTCACAAGAAGACAAAGGATATGTCCGGTGGTTGGCGTATGCGAGTGGCTTTGGCGAAGGCTCTTTTCGTCAAGCCCTCCCTCCTTTTGCTCGACGATCCTACCGCACATTTGGATTTGGAGGCATGCGTGTGGTTGGAAGAGTACTTGAAAAAATGGGACCGAACTCTTGTTCTAGTTTCCCACTCTATGGATTTCCTCAACGGGGTCTGCTCCAACATGATCGATATGCGTCAGAAGCAACTCCTGTACTATGGTGGTAACTACGACTCATACGCAAAGACCCGATCCGAACAGGAGGTCAATCAAATGAAAGCCTACACAAAGCAGCAAGACGAAATTGTTCACATAAAGAAGTTCATTGCTTCTGCCGGTACCTACGCCAACTTGGTCAGACAGGCCAAGTCCCGCCAAAAGATTTTGGACAAGATGGAGGCAGATGGTTTCATTCAACCGGTCGAACAAGATCGTGTTTTCACATTCAGATTTGCCGATGTCGAGAAGCTTCCTCCCCCAGTCCTATCTTTCGATGATGTTACCTTCTCCTACTCTGGTGAATCTAAGGATGATTTGTATAAGCATCTTGATCTTGGCGTGGATATGGACTCCCGTACAGCCCTTGTCGGACCTAACGGTGTCGGAAAGTCCACCCTCCTCCGTTTAATGACTGGCAAGCTCTCCCCAACTGGTGGTACTGTCTCCCGGCACACTCACTTGAAAATGGGTGTCTACTCCCAGCACTCTGCCGAGCAATTGGATCTCACCAAGTCTGCTCTTGACTTCGTCAGAGACAAGTATGCCGACAAATCTCAAGACTACCAATACTGGAGACAACAGCTCGGAAAGTACGGTCTCAGTGGAGATTCGCAAACGGCTCTGATGGGTACTCTGTCCGAAGGTCAAAAGTCTAGAATCGTGTTCGCGCTTCTAGCTATCGATGGGCCCAACATGCTTCTTCTTGACGAGCCTACCAACGGTTTGGATATCCCAACTATTGACAGTTTGGCGGATGCTATCAACGCCTTCACTGGCGGTGTCGTCGTCGTGTCTCACGACTTCAGGTATGTTTCCTATTCATCAGGTCTACTTGAAATGTACTAACTTATTGCCTAGACTGCTTGACAAGATTGCGAAGGATATCATGGTTTGCGAGAACCAAACGATCCGCAAGTGGCCCGGTACTATCGGTGAGTACAAGAACCACTTGAGAAAGAAGATGATGGCTGCTGGTGCTGTCTAAGTTGTTTCTTCCCCTCGTCCGAAGATAAGATTGGCATGGACATCCGGATGAGAAAACCAAAAAGTGATGCATTTCGGCAAATGTAAAGCGTGGGTTATTGCATATATACCATGCTGTAGTGGATTGAATGCTGGGTCTTGGTCGATCGACTGAGAGAAGCATTGCTACTACTGCGTGAGAGAAACACGCGCTGGAATATATGGTGGGACAGAATAGACTGCTATGCTTTAGAGGCGTCAATCAATGCATCGTCTTTTGAACAACTGTGAATCCGTATGACTGGTGATGACTTCCTGGCATATATATCAATTCCTAGTCTTAACGTTCAAATTGTCGTGTTTTTCTCGTGAGGAGATATTTCGTGGATGGCAAGTCTCAACTTTCAACCGTAACGCCAGCATACTGTCCCAATTCTGCTAACCGAGAATTTTATTTTTAGATGTCTTTCGATACATATGTACAGCTCGAATTATCTCTGTATTTTACCCTTCCATCATGTAAGAATTTCGATCCTTTCGGTATCACGTGATGCACATCTAGAAAGTCCAAAGTATCTGCTTCGCGTCAGACGATGGGGTTCCCTTCGAGGCATTGATCTTGACTCCGAAGTGGCTTGATCCTGCTTCCAACTTGGTCAGCTTCTGTGCTGTCCTGAGATCCTTGGGGGCCAGGTTTGGTGCTGAAAGTCTAGAGCTCGTCAAAACTTGCCGCAAACGAAGAATTTCCAGAGCGTGATATCGGACCAATATATAGCTCAAGACGATCCAGGCATGAAAGGAACATTTCTATCACTTCTACCAGATAACAGACCCTCTTCGAGGCATTTCCTGCCTTCCGTTCCGGGTTCTCGTTATCTCCGGATGACATTGGCCGATTGAGGAGTGTGCCGCATCCGGACTAGCCTCGCATAGCGGTTTTGGGATGTGTGTTGGAGACAGGAAGAACAAATCCATGATGGGCGAGCAAGACACAGCTGATGAGTCGCACGTCAGTTGGCTGCATCAAGAATAGAGAATGTACCAATGCTGTAGTCCTCGACCACAATGTCAACATCTAAAACATATCTCCTCGTCGCAAGAGCACCATCTGCAGGGGCGCACGCACAACCAATTGTATCGTGCACTCAATCGTCATAGTTTTGGTGAGATGAAGCTTCCCTAGCAAAAATCAAACCACGAGTTTGGATGGGGCGGCAATGCTGCCTTTTGACGAAGCAAGCCATCATGGCCCATCATGAGTGATCACCCATTCCGCGCCCCTCCCTCCTCCCTGATTCTTCCCTCGTAAACTCTCCATCTCTCATCTTCCCATCCATCCGTCACCCATCGCGTCGACGTCGCGACATCCGCATCAAACCTCCAGCAAGTCGTGCCGTGATACTTTAGTACTGAACACGATTCCCGACTCCGACAGGCCAAGTCGAAAAGCCTCTGCCTCGCATCAGTCAGCTTCTTCTGCCATCATAATTGCACTGCTCAATACACATCAACGCAACTCTCTTCCGTCAACCTAGAATTTCGATGATCGTGATGCTTCGCCAGTAATCGATCGACGCCCTATTGTTTACCATTCCCCCGTACCTGCGTGGTAATAGATTGTCTATGGAGCAGAAGTCCTCGTTCCCCTGAGAGTGAAGGCGCAGCGATGGACTCGTATCCCTCGGCGGTGATGCAACGTCCTCTGGAGGATGATGAGGAAGGAGCAAGACGAGGAGAGAGGATTAACGGCGGACCGAGTAGCTCAAACACCAGAGTACCACCGCCAACTGCGCAAACACCAGATTTCCATTCACCCTACTCACCAAATGGAACTCATCCGCGACCTCAATTCACCAATCCATACCATACGCCCACGCCCGCAACTCTATCAGCATCTCACATTCCAGGTCCAACATCACCCAGGTCGCTGACGGCTCCAGCGTATCAAGCTGATCTTCACCCTGCACCGCGCGACAAACCTACAAGCAACTATTACGATCCGACTTCCGACTCGGGCGACAGACCGCCATCGGAAAGTGCTGGTGCTGGATGGAGTGAAGGGCAGAATCAAATACCCCAGGTACGATATTCCACGCGGCTACGGAAGCCCTCTATAATTCGGATTGCTAACGTCATTTTTTGCCAGACTCGAGATCCTTACATTTATCCATCATCATCCGTCGAACAATCAAAGTATTACAACGGAACATACACCTCTCCAGCTCCTCGATCGCCGGTCTCGCATGCCCATCCGCAGCGCATATCACATTCACCCAGGATGGCGATGAAGATGGAGATGGATCCTCCAGTCAAGCAAGAGCCACCTGTCGCAGCCACGGTACATCATCCCCAATCTCAAACCTTTGATCACACTTCTAATTCGACTTTCAAGCCCCCAAGCAGACCCGCAGATCCAATGTCTTTCTCGAGCATCCTTTCGAGCGCCGACCCTATTTCGAAGCCACCGCCGACTTCCACGATCACGAAGCCTCGCAAGGCGTCCCGACCATCGATACCTCCTCCAGCTGCCCAGCCTATATTACGAGACAGCTCACGAGAATCCTCCCTCGCCCCAGCACAGACACCAGTCTCTCGAGTGCCTGCGAAGCGGAAAGCGAATGGCGAGCTCAAGAAGCCCTCCCCTCCTAAGCAGAAACAAATGTCAAAGGAGCAAGAGAAGGAGGTGGCAGCAGCGTTGGCGAGAATAGAAGCCGATACCAGCGATATCGAGATGGGAGGGTTTGAAGAAGACAAGAAGATATTCCAGGCACGAGGTCGCAAGCGCCAACTCGAAGTTGAGAAGGTCGAGGATGGCAAGACGAAGCAGCGAAGAACATTCCATGCACAGAAGATGGCAGCCAAGCTTGGTCGACATGCGGAATTTGGAGAGCTTCGATTCAGAGAGATCAATGTCGACGCTGCTATCACTGCTGTTCAAGAAAAGGAGGTCCAGGCCGAGAAGGAGCGCAAGAAGGACATGCAGAGAAAGCGTCGACGAGAAAAGACGGTCGCCACCAACGTTGAGCAGATGGAGGCCGCTCGAGCGAAGGCACAGGCTGCTGAGGATGAGCAAGAGAGACAGAAGTATCTCAAAGAGGCTCAGAGAGCAGAGAAGAAGGCTCAGCAAACCAAGATGATTTTGTCTAGAGGCGATAAGGGTCCAGAAATACGTGCGGTGTCACCAATGGAGCCTAATTTCTCTGGCGGGATGATGTCCACCTTCACTGCTGTCGATTCGGAACCGTCCAAGCCTAAGACCAAGCGTGGTGGTGCTCGTTTACGAAAGTCCAAGGAGCAGAAGCAAGCAGAGAAGGATTCAGCAGAGGCTGCACAAGCTGCGATCGATGCAGGAGAGGAACCACCTTCTCTACCACCTATGATTAAGGAAGAGCCCAAGATCAGACTCAAGCTGAACGCTAAGGAACCTAAGGAAGCTAGAGAGGATTCCCCAGCAACCTTCGAACCATTTGTTTCCAAGGGGTATAACCAGATCTATGATCAGATATGGCGAGACTTGGCACGGAAAGACGTCAACAAGACTCACAAGGTGGCCATCGAGTCATATGCGACAAGAGCATCGAACTTGAAGAAGACTGCGATTCTTGCTTCGAAGGAGGCTAAGAGATGGCAACTCAAGACCAATAAGGGCACAAAGGACCTGCAAGCTCGAGCCAAGCGTGTCATGCGAGAGATGATGGGCTTCTGGAAGCGTAATGAGCGAGAGGAACGAGACCTTCGACGAGCTGCCGAGAAGGCGGAGCTTGAGAATGCGAAGAAGGCCGAAGCTGACAGAGAAGCAAATAGGCAGAAGAGGAAACTCAACTTCCTAATTTCACAGACGGAACTGTACTCACATTTCATTGGAAAGAAGATCAAGACCGATGAGGTTGAACGATCAACAGATCACCCAGATGTTGCTGTTTCCAAGACCGACGACTCGCACAAGATCAACGTCCCTGATAGCAATGGTGCGCCTGGTGCTAAGGTTACTAATTTTGAAGACCTTGACTTTGACGCCGAGGATGAGAGTGTTCTTCATGCTGCTGCGATGGCCAACGCCCAAAATGCTATCCAAGAGGCTCAAAACAAGGCGAGAGCATTCAACAAACAAGACGACGCTCCTGCAATGGATGATGAGGGAGAGATGAACTTCCAGAATCCTTCGGGAATGGGCGATGTTGACATCGAGCAACCAAAGATGCTCCAAGCTCAGCTCAAGGAGTACCAACTAAAGGGTCTCAATTGGCTGGTCAACCTCTATGAACAGGGCATCAATGGTATCTTGGCCGACGAAATGGGGTTGGGGAAGACTGTTCAGTCTATCTCCGTCATGGGTTATCTCGCTGAGAAGCATGGAATTTGGGGTCCGTTCTTGGTCGTCGCTCCAGCTTCGACACTCCACAATTGGCAACAAGAAATCACGAAATTCGTTCCGACGTTGAAGGTTCTACCATACTGGGGCACAGCTGCCGATCGAAAGGTTCTTCGAAAGTTTTGGGATCGCAAGCACATCACCTACACCCAGGACGCACCTTTCCATGTTTTGGTCACTTCCTATCAACTGGTCGTGTCTGATGTCGCCTACTTCCAGAAGATGAAGTGGCAGTACATGATTCTTGATGAGGCTCAAGCTATCAAGAGCTCTCAGAGTTCCCGATGGAAGAGTTTGCTCGGTTTCCACTGCCGTAATCGACTGCTGTTGACTGGTACTCCAATTCAAAATAACATGCAGGAGTTGTGGGCACTGCTGCATTTCATCATGCCTAGCTTGTTCGACTCCCACGACGAGTTCAGTGAATGGTTCTCTAAGGATATTGAAAGCCACGCCCAGAGTAACACCAAGCTCAACGAGGATCAACTCAAGCGATTGCACATGATCTTGAAGCCATTCATGCTTCGTCGTGTCAAGAAGCATGTGCAGAAGGAGTTAGGTGACAAGATTGAGCTTGACATCTTCTGCGACCTGACCTATCGACAACGAGCATACTACAGCAATCTCCGCAACCAGATTAGCATCATGGATCTCATCGAGAAGGCCACTATTGGCGACGGTGATGATACTGGCACTCTCATGAATTTGGTCATGCAGTTCCGAAAGGTCTGTAATCATCCTGATCTGTTTGAGCGAGCCGAAACCACATCGCCCTTCTCATTCGGACACTTCGCCGAAACTGCTTCATTCATGCGCGAAGGCCCTAACATCAACGTTGCCTACTCTTCCCGGAACTTGATCGAGTACCAACTCCCACGATTAGTTTGGCGAGAAGATGGACGACTTGGCATGCCCGGACGTAACAATGATAAGGCTGGATTCAGAAGTAAATATTTGGACCAGCTTCTGAATGTTTTCAAGCCAGAATACATCCGAGAGAACATGGAAGGAAATGCGGCCTTCTCATGGCTTCGATTTGCGGATACGTCTATCAACGATGTTTCGCAAGCTGCTCGCAAGGATGTTTTCACTCGTGCTGTGGACCTTGCTCAGAAACCTCGACGACTTGGTGTTCTTAACGTTATCTACGATGAGGAAGGCGAGAAGGACTTCGTTCCGGCTCCAGCTATGTTGAAGATCGTTGATCGCAAAGACCGAAAGCCATTGGCAGAAGTCATGAACGAGGGCTATCTCAACAGGCTTTTCAATGTATCCAAGAACGTCTGGTCTGAATCTGGTATCAGCCGTCTTGATCAGTGTGGACGACCTGCCGCCTCTGCACCACCGATCGAAGTTGTCTGTTCCAGCCGAGGTGCAGTCATTGAGAAGGAGAACACAATGTTCAATATCCCAGTACGCCGTGCCCTGTATGGTCCATCACCAGTTGAGGAGAAGGCCTTGATCACTTCTAAGGTGCCTCTTTCGATGTATCCACCTACCAAGATGCTACCTGCACCAACTTCCGAGAAGCAACGATTCACCAACATCACTGTCCCTTCAATGCGCCGCTTCGTCACCGACTCCGGAAAGCTTGCCAAGCTGGACGAACTTCTGTTCAAGCTCAAGGAAGAAGGTCATCGTGTCTTGCTATACTTCCAAATGACTCGCATGATCGATCTCATGGAGGAGTATCTCACCTACCGCAACTACAAGTACCTCAGATTGGATGGTTCAACGAAGCTCGAAGACCGAAGAGATACTGTCCACGATTTCCAGACCAGACCAGAGATTTTCATCTTCCTGCTCTCTACTCGTGCCGGTGGTCTAGGTATCAATTTGACCAGTGCCGACACCGTCATCTTCTACGACTCTGACTGGAATCCAACCATTGACTCCCAAGCCATGGATCGTGCCCACCGTCTTGGTCAAACCAGACAAGTCACTGTCTACCGCATGATCACGCGAGGCACTATCGAAGAGCGTATTCGCAAGCGAGCACTGCAGAAAGAAGAAGTGCAGAAGGTTGTCATGACTGGTGGCTCTGGAGGCGGTGTCGACTTTAACACTCGATCGAAGGAGAATAAAGCCAAGGATATCGCTATGTGGCTCGTGGATGACGAGGAAGCAGCTGAGATTGAGCGTAAAGAGGCTGAAATCGCGGCCGAAGAGGCGAAGATGCCGGAGAAGGCGAAGAAGGGTAAGGGAAAGAAGAAGAAGGCGGGGGCTAGTGGCAGCTTGGAAGATCTGTATCATGAGGGTGAGTCTTCTGCTTTGAAATAAGTTGAGGAACATGAGCTAATAACCTGAAAGGCGAGGGTCACTTCGATGATGGCTCCAATCATCCGTCCGGAACCGCTACACCTATTCCAGGTGCCGAGGGTGGAGCACCGGGTAAAGGCAAGAAGCCTAAGAAGTCTACAGCCAAGAAGGCGAAGACTGCAAAGCAGAGACTTGCTATGGCAGATGGTGATGTCGATATGGGTTAATTCTCCCTCCCATTGTTCGATATACCAACCTGCCACACCCTTTAATTGCGTACTTTTTTTGTTTTTGCGTGCGGGAAATAAAAGAAAAATGATTGCGGGGATCTTTTAGAGCATGATGGATGCAAGTAAGCACTGTACTATATTGGGGTGGGAGCGCATGGGTTGGAAGGGTTGCTATTGCTGCATGTGTGAATGGAGATCTTTCATGCGGTATGGTTCTCGAGACAGAAAGCAGAAAGCATCTTCTGGATGGAAGGCTGTGAAATGAGCTGAACTGGCAAATGTGTTATTATAGAGATATTTTGGGGGCGTTTAGTTTTGAGGTAGAAGTGGTGGAAGGGGAGAGGAGGGGTGAAAAGATAGTGATGGTCTGGGGAGAGAGAAATAGACGTGTTTTTGCGATGAAGTTCTTCCTTGTGTTTGATGTGAACACGCGACGTCGAAACTCGAACCAGGGAGGGGTCAATAAATTTGATCTTTAATACGTCTACAACTTTGTATTGGCAAATGCCATTCATCTTCCCTTGTTGTGGTACCTTAAAGCAATTTCCAAATGCAACGAGAAGAACTATCATCATAGAATTAGCATATTCTTCTTCCTGTTGTCACCCCCATCAGCTGGTTTCCGCTCCTCTCTTGCCTTCTGACTCATCTACTCTAACCTTCCTTGCTTGCAATCTCAATTCGATCCTTCCCTTGAAAAAGCAACGAAATCCTCAAAAACTCCCACAACACCAAGCTGACGTATGCTCCCCATCGATTCAGGCTCTCACTCAATCTTCACCTGCCGCTGACACCCGGGCACATGTATACCAATAGCTCTTGTACATGGCCACGCTCCAACGCATCCCACAAATCTTCCCTGTCGAAACTTCTCAACAACACTTCATAGTTGTATCCAATTTTGACGTACGCCTCGATATCGTGCGTTCCTGCCTGATCGGCAAGTTGTCCATAGATATTGTCTATACTAGCTGCATGGGAAACAAGAATGGAGTCTTCCTGTTCTCCTGGAAAGAATGGAGCGCGAGCTTGGTTCGCTGGTTTGACGATTCGGATAGGGACTCGTATCAATCCTGACTTGAGGGATCCGAATAGGGATCGAGGGCCAGGGGGTGAGTATAGAGATGGGGGCCAATGGCGCTCTCGAGAGCGTGAACGAGAGTGGGGACAGTGAGAATGGCAGCCAAAACTTGAGCGTTCTCTCAACCCTATTCTTTCGCCATGTTGATCTCGAAGAGTGCCATATTGGTCTCGAAAGGGCAGTCCGTCACGAGAATACCCGTAATAATCATCGTCGTTGTTGTAGCGCCCGAAAGGAGTGAGAAACCCAAATGTCAATTGTCGAGTAAGGTTAAAGAGCTCGTCCCATCGGCCGTTCTGGAGTCGCTGGATGGCCGCAAGTTGCGGGTAAGTTATCGGACCATTAAATCCAAGCATGTTTGATGTCTTTGATTTTTGTCCGGGGTCCATGAGGAAGGAAAAATCGAGATTCTTATACTTGAGTTGGTCATAACCGAGGATGGGGTTGCAAGTTATGTGGTCATTGCCACTCATGTTGCCGTGGGGGTCGCCAGCGTCTACTCGACTTGAACTATCTCATGAGAAAATGTATGAAGGCAGCCTTGAATGACCTGGCATAGTTGTACAATATGCAGAATCCCGTCAGCTGGAGGACTTATTGGAGCTGTAAGTGGAAGCAAGCAAGCCAAGAGGACGTCGAGGTCCGGTGTCGATCTCGTGTGTTTGCTCAAGACTCGCGACACAAGCGTCACTCGCAACTTCTGGAAGGAAGATGACTGTAATCGGTGAGTCGATTGTGGTATCAGGCCTGATGCTCTAGCTTGAGCGCTGTCTGACCTGTCACTTTGATTGACCCGACTTTTTGAGGAAGATGGCGTCTTCCGGAGGCAAAGCTAGGGCTGGTGCTGAAGGATTCTGTCGCCTCATGAGAAAGGCCACGAGACGGACCAGCGAGAAGGAGATGAACTTAAGGCCGTAAACTTTGGGGGGAACGATCAACTCGAGATAAGCGAGAAGCTGTTGGGAGAGGCAAGAACGATCCACGCCGCCTTCAAGATATCGTGGTAACTACACTAATACTCTATTTTCCCAGCCCTGGTCGAACATTCTATGCTACTTCCTGCCTCTGCCAGCATTTTCATCAGTCGACCGGCTTCACTCAGCCTAGCCTTGTTTGAGGAAGTCCTGACGGCTGTGAGGCCAACGATGCAGGAGAGCACTGTTCTGACTTGGAGCTTACGAGCAAGCAAACATTCCATTGAACACACCTGGCCTTGGCTTACAGATTCCGACTCATTCTCGGCGCCCTTAACTCAGATTAGTCCAGGAGCATGACCAAGTCGATGGCGGTCCGGGTCCTCTATGTTACTCACAATGTTTGTTATCCCTAAGTCACGAGTCTACTCGGGTTGTTTCTCGAGATAGTGCTTGGCCAGTGGATATCAGTGAGATTCTAGACTGAGGCGTATGGCCAGACCGCAAGTTGTGCCCCTCGATTACGTTCTGGAGACACAATATAAATGTCTTCCTCCTCCCCACCTATTAACCACCAAACAGAAATCAATAATCAACAAGGATCTCGACACTACTTGCAAATTTGATCGGTCAAAAGATACGGGCTGACATACGACGATGTGGCCTGGGCCTGGGCAATCGTTATGACACAGGCTTAGGCGGCGAACAACCACTCCACTGGGATAACAACAATTACAACCAATACCATACGAAATGCAAACGCTATCTCTACATCTTCCCGATCTGGTCGTCGTCATTGCTGTTTTCAGTAGAGAAAGGTCCCTTCCTGACTTGATGTTATGAGATGTTTACATTGTAAGACACAGTGTTCTATCCATAACTGACAAAATACTATTTCCTTTCTAGTCGTCAATTCATGCCGCTCGTCGAAGCTTCTCCCATAGCTCTGGCCTCTTCGTACGTTTAACGCCACGCCCACATTTGATCCCTTGCCTACACGTAATTCACCATGCCCGCTCTGTATTCCTTATCTCATAAATTTCTGCTTGGTCTATCATAGGAAGAGTCCCAATCAGTATAGATGTTGGTCCATTTATCCACAGTTCCCGGAACTTCCAAGCTCTCTACTCCCCATCTGATTGAAGGGAGTTCGCAACAGCACGTGCAAGGTGAATTCAGATTACAGAAATCTTGGGTCTCCAAAACGTCGCGCTAGACCTAGAAGTGCAGAAACGATTGCGGGCGTGAGCACAATTCCATTAAAACTTCTCTGAGCATGGTGTCTCCTCCCTCTGAAGCGTGTTCTTAGATGTGATACGCTAAACGACCGAGAGCGAGTTCCCAAGCCAAAGTCGCTGAATGGGATATGTATGAGGAAAAAGAATCTCACATGGATGCTGCCATCGCAATATATTTGAGATCAGCATCACCTCCGGGCATGGCATCGTTAACAAAGTCGATTCGTCTTAAGTTTGGTAGTTTGGGAAGGTACCGCAGAAAGCGCCTCAACCGTCCGATTCTTCCTCCAGCATCTGGGCTGAGTCTTGGGTCTAGAGGTCCAGCATGGACCTGTACATATCGGGCGTGTTCTAGAACATCAGATCAGCACCAGGAGTGCCGGATTGTATTGAGTTGTTGTGCCTCCTGATTTATTTCATCCTTGATGCTGGGGTTATTTCAGGTTCTCAGGTCCAAGCGGAAGGTTACGGTCTTCGGATCACAAATCTCTCTGTGTTGGGAAATTGCGTCAGTGAGTGTCTTTAACAAAGCCTGAAAGTGGATTGAGAAGTTTCAAGATTCTTAGCATATGCTACATTTGAGGCGACACCATGTGCCAAAGCCTAAAATACAACATGCAAGAAATTTTAGCGAGAAAGTAACTTACCCACGAGGTCCTACTCTTTGCAACTCAGGCTTCATACTTATCCATTTGTTGAGCGCCTCCGTGAAGAAGATACGAGAGCGAGATAGTTGACCTAGAGTATCCGGTTTTCGAGGGTCGTCTAGGTGTTCGGGCCAAGCGAGGTCAATCATCCTCTTGGATGTTACTATTTTATCGAAGAGCAGAAATAGAACGTCGTAAGGGAGATCCCACAGACTTTTTCGTGCCGCTAGGGCAATGTGAGGAGAGTCCATTGTGGTGGTCTCGTGAAGTGTGAAAGGTTGGTGTTTGTGAAATGACAGATGCTGAGGCAAAATCAGGAGTTCGAGGCTGAGGATGTATTAGGCTGTACAAATATGTACCCACCGCGAATTCTTATAGGACCGTAATACAAGCCGACTAATCTTTGAACGGCAGCTAACAAAAACTTTGCATGAATAAGATGATCTTGCGATTTGGACTGTGATGTCCGCTGCCACGTGACGTTCTCATTTTCAAGTCTGGCTCAGGGGTTTGTCTATGCCACAAGAAGATACCAGCGTTCAAAACTCTAATCTAATAAATGACCTAACCTCAGAACTCAGGATTAGCGCTTTCTAAAAGGCTACAGGCGAAATGGCGGGAAGTGAAGAACTAAGTCCCAGCGAATTTACCGAGCCCCTTTTCTCGTCTTGGTTTGACCAGTCGAACCAGCACCAGATTCCGGTCTTCGGAATATGATTTTCACATTCCGGATGGTAACTGCTTCTGAGGAGCAAATACCTCGCGTCGAACCGCAGTCCATCTTCATCAGCACCCTCAGCCAATAAATCCCAGCGGCAATCAACTTGGGCAAGAACTAAAACCAAATAACAACCAGCCTCAAACAAATTGGGGAATATTACAGACACCAGGCTCAATTGGCTCAAATGGCATCAAGCGAAGATATGAGAATATTGGCCAAGATTCCTCCCGATGCACACATCATCCTAGTCTTTGGCTAAGAATGCGCTGGCAAGGCCACATTCATCAACATCACTGGATCCAACTTTCCCATCCACTCCGGCTTCGCTGCCGCTGCATGTACTCAAGAAACTACCGTGACTGTATCGATAATCGATGGCAAGACAGTAGCTTTCGTCGATACGACCGGACTTTACAGTGGGCGTCGGCACGCCGAATCTGTATTCAACAATACTGCCAATACTTGGAAGGACAACTCGGGCGTACTTAGTACATCACAGCGACACTTTATTTTTATTCCATTAAAGAATAGAAAGTCACCAGCAACTCTTGAGAAAATATGGAGATCTTCAACAAGTTCCTTCGCAAGCTGGGACTATCAGATTTCGAAAAAGTCGGACTGGTTATATCGTGTTGGGAGGTATGCGATCCCGAAGAATCTATAAAACGGACAAGCTGGCTCGATGGGACTACGGAATGGCTATCGATGATTGCGCGAGGGGCAAGAGTATTCTACTTGGAAAATAATCTGGAATCTTGTCAACGATTGACTTTGAGCTTGCTTGAGAGACAAGCTACACGATTCCAACTGCTTGGAGAGCCGTTCAGCAAAACAGGATTCTACATGCATGCAGATGCAGAAGCTACCGCGAACCTCACGGCGAAGAAAATCGAATTGGAGAAGTTAGAGATTACACGATAGCAACGGGGTATCCAGTGTGCGGGCCCAGAGGAGCTATCGGCATTGAACGACGAGATAGCTAATCCAGCTGGGCTGGTACATTTTCGTGGGAACATTCGGCGGATTGAGGCAGGAGCATCATGAAAATTTAGAAGTTGGCACAGCTACTTTTAACGGTTTTGAAACGATACAAGCTTGACTGAGCTTCATACACGATTGCAGTGGCATGGTTCTGTGAGTAATCTTACATCAAAATTGAAGGCGGCCAATATTATTTAGACGCAAAACCCAAAGGAATTAGGATTCAGGCTCACATCTTGAATACAATATTATAATCAGTATCGCCATAATTCCATAAAACGCGAACTTCCAGACCTTCGAGAAAACAGTAGGAGGATTCGATACCCGATTTATCTCCTCCTCGTATTCTTTAATCCAAGCTTTGGCACTAGCCAGTTTACTGACGTATTCTTTGAGCCCCTCTTTGGATTCAGCTCGAAAGTCCGCTCTCTTCTTTGGTGTTGAGACAAACTAAAGAAGAATCTAACATGAAAAGGGCATGGACATTAGAGATCGCTGCTCGAGGTGATAAGATGTCTGTAACACGAAAGCGAGTGCGCAACTCTTTCCCCACATCTCTACTCTCGAAGTCTACGCCCGACATTGACATTGGGATATACCTTCTACTTCACATTCTCTGCGTCCTAAACAGAGCAACGAAAGAGGGAAACTAGAGCACTCGCTCCTCACATTCCACAGACCAGAACCTCGGTCCGGACCGAGAATCCGCCTTGGCGCGCCAAGTCCCGCTTATCCCCCCTTTCTTTACCCCTCTCCACTTCAAGCGAAGCGAAGTCACACCTTTCTCTGCCTCATAGCATCGCATTCTCCATCTCTCACATGTTGAGTAAAGTACTAAACATCTGAGGATATTTAAATACATTCGATTCCAATATATACAATACGTGTCCCCCACTTGCTACCTCTTACTCCTACTCCCCAGCTCAACAAAACTATACCACGCGGCTCCCACAAGCGTAACCACCATCCCAACACCATTCAACATACTAACTTCGACACCAAATACCATTATTCCTAGCAAAATCGTGAGACATTGCTTTACGTTCCCACACACCGTCATCGTCAGGGCACCCGTGGTTTTATTCGTCGAGAAACTCGAGATATTGAGCACGAATGCCAACAATCCATTGCCCAATAGAGCTAAAGTGAGTTGGGAAGATGGCAGAGGGAGGGTCGTGAAGTAAGACCCTGGAGTGGTGGTGTTGATATCTGGGAGGGATGCGAGTGCTAGAGAAGAGGTGGAGGTGAAACAGTCGGAGAAAGATGATAGTTCGCCAGAGAGATAGGAGTAAGTGAGAGCTTGGATGAATGCTAGTGGTGACATTCTGAAGAGGATCTCGAGGGGTGAGAGGGAGAGGGGACCAGTCATTATGCGGTTTGTTACCACGGTCTACCCCAATCATCAGCATTGGACTTTTCGAAAGTTGAGGGCGAGGGGAAAGAGGAGAGGGAAGGAAGGACCTTAACAGCAGCAAGTATGACTCCCAACAGCGTGAGGATGAACCCGATAGTCGTGAAGTAATAATCCCCATAAGTCGCGAGTCCGACACCGAGCACAATCGGGATGAGTGAGAGGTATACTTTCATCGAGTACGATCTCTTGAACCTTATCCGATAGATTAGGATCGTGAAAATTGGAGTTGTGGATCGCATGATTTGGTGGAATGGCATCGATACCATCGCCCTTCATTTCTCATCAGCAAAGGCTTCGGAAAGCAGGGGGAAGAAAACTTACAAGGAAACATTCGAAATAGCAATGTTAATCGTAAACAAGAACGAGAACAATACCAATGTAACATGCTCCCTCGAACTCAATTTACTCAGAATGAAATCTCCTCTCAACAGCAGAACATAACATCCTATGCTCGCTGAGCCGGTGTGGAGGGCTGTGAGAAGCCATGGGTATGCGAACTTTTGAAGTCATTAGCCATCAACCCCTCACTTTCATCCCACCTCCTTATCAGATCAGGTAAGAAAGGGAGGAGAAGAAGAAGAAGAAGAAGAAGAAGAAGAAGAAGAAGAAGAAGAAGAAGAAGAAGAAGAAGAAGAAGAAGAAGAAGAAGAAGAAGAAGAAGAAGAGAGGAGAAACTCACATGTCCCAACACAGCCTTGTTATAGATCGTCAACCCAACATTGCACAGGAAATAAACGCTCAGATACGCAAATTTCGTCGTCGCAGGAACGCTATACTCGGAATCTATCCTAGGACTTAACGCCGGCGACACGATTCCTTTCCCCTTTCCTCCGGTGAGGAGGTGTTGATGTTGAGCTTCGATATCCACCTTCTCGTTTTTCGTTTGTGGTTGTTGCATGTTGGAAATGGTCGTGCAAGCGGATGCGAGAGATGAACTTCAATATCCGAAGCGCTGGGGGAGATTGCGGAGCTGAAAATTCAAACGAAAGTTGAAAACTGAGGATCCTGTCCAGAAACAGCAGGAACAATAATCCTTTCCTTTCCCTTCCGTTCCATCAGCGAAATAAGGCAGTCATCATTAACGCATCGCGCCGCATTAATTGATCTGATCTAGATCTGACAACTGCGTTTGTATCCGTGTTTGAAAAAGAAGGAAGGACCGACTCTTCATAAGATTTCCCTTAGCATGCCGTGGGGTACCCGGTCGGTGTACCTTTCATTTTGGGTCTAAGACAGAAATAGGTGGGCTGGCTGCATGTGGCGCCTAAGGGAAGCCTTGATGCGTTCACTACGGGAAAGCCTGTAAACACGGCTTGGACGGTAGATAATGACCCCGCGAGATATTGTACATGGGTATCGGCATTGAGATCCGGAAGTGTGATCGGAGGTCCAGTCGGTGGTGGCATGTGGCACTGCGGATTATGGATACGTTGTTACAAAAGAACGGTGTTTGGTGGAGTATTGTGGCACGGAAGGACTTCATGATTCAATGTTGTCTTCATTGGTTGTATTGTACGAGATTTACGATGTTGGGTACAGGGCTGGTAATCGTCCTCCCTCTGCTAATTGTGTGGCTATCTTGACAGGACCACTTTGCGTGAGTCTTACCGCTTCTGCTGCGACATTACTGTAGGGAGCCTTGTTCTTTGATGTGGGATTGACATGCATCGTTGGATCGACCACTGGTGGGCGGTTTTTCCCTGGGATGTGGATTGACTTTTCTTTCTCTTTGGAGTCCTTGCCCTGATTTTTCGTGGCTTGCCCTCCCTTCTCTTTCCCTTTGAAGCCCTTACCCCGATTTTTCGCGGCTTGCTCTCCCTTCTCTTTCTCGTGTTTCCACCCCATGGAGATCCTATTCGCAGTGATATTCCAGAAGAACTCGGCCTCTGATTTCAACTCCACCTGTCTGGTAACATTACTCCATTCTGGAAGATATTGTTCCGCTCTTTCCAACCAAGGTGTCATCCAACTATCCCTGACGTTTGTGGTGCCCGCAAAATGCACAAGCATATCACCTCGCATGACTTTCCATGGTTGTACAATATGTCCATTTCCATCAGGATATATCTCTTTTGTGCCGTTGTCGAAGAGATTCCCAGTCATATTGTGATTAAAGATCCAGTCCCAACTTTTCGAGAATGCGTTGTTGATGGGTAGAGAATTGAACCAGCGCATTGGCACATCTGCCCAGTTTTCTGTTCCTCCGAGATGTCCGCCTTTGATTAGGAAGGAGTCGGGGGATTGGAGGAGCCATTGAAAGGCGCTTTGGTCTCTGAATCGATCTCTTGCGAGCTTGTCTGCTTTGTAGAGGGGATATGCGAGAACGGCGGAGAGTATGGAGACCGACCAGGGATGAACTCGCAGCCCAAAAGCCCCAGAATTGAGGCCATCCCAGTTGCTGGCCATAAGAAGGTGGATGTTGGCGACCTCAGGGATGTGGGAAGGAGGAAGGAATATTTCGAGGGGTGTATGAGGGTTCAAGACCACAGTGTCTGCGTCAAACCAACTATGCCATCATTAGCAGAAGCACCAGAACAGGAACCGACAATTTCAAACATACAATATCCATTCCAACCTTTCAGATTCTGGCTTCGTCAACTCGGCGACGATGATAGACATGAGATAAGCAGGCTTGCTCCAAGCACCTCTCGGTCTGCCCTGCTTGTCCCTCTCAGACAAATCTCCCACCAGCTCGCCCGTCGCGATAAAATGTCGGTATCCATGGATCTCGTTCTGCACTTCGTGACTGCGTAACGCCCTGTGGATGATCGTCGAGTTGAGGGTGTTCGCCGCCACTGTAACTTTTGCAATGCGTGCCTGTCTCGAAGGTACATGAGCCACGTCGGTGAAAGGACTGGGTGTATCTGGCCTGGGTATCAACACCACGACATCAGCATGATATGCCAGCCATAGATAGCATAAACAAGCCAGGACACTGGTGACGATGATCGGGCGAAGCAGCCGACGATGGAGCATCACGAAGTCACTCGTTCATGCTTGGCGGGCATTCAATTCCATGGACGAGGTGATATTCGATGGATACAGAAATTGAAATCGAGATAGAAGACAAATTGCTCTAGGATTATGTAAGTGCGGCTGCCGATGCTGTACAGTATCGATTGGTCCCCGGATACGGAGTGTCAATACTAGTAGACAACCCTTTCTCGGGGTGCTAGCCTCAATCCGCAATCAGCTAGGTCTGCTGCATGGACATACGTAACCCATGTCTTGCCCCGCGCTTCCTCCCACGGCACGGGAGGCGGCACCATCTGTTCATTGGATGCAAACGGATCATATTGGGTGTTGTCGCATTTCGTCGAACTCTGAGGTTGATATTGTATTTTGATGCCAAGCTGCCAAGCTGCCAAGCAATCCGGCGAGGACGGCGCCACGAAAAGCTTGTTTCTGCCAAGAGACTACAGATGATCTGATAGAATCCGAGTCGTGATGAGAGCTTCAAAGTCCTCAAAGGTCGTGATGAACGAGCGCCGCTCTAGACTTTGGCGCTTGCGGTGTGGAGTCGTCGCCGGCCAAATATATCCACCTTTTAACCTTAAAAACAACCACTCATATGCTTATCTCAACCCACGTTTTCTCAAAAGTTGGGACCCTTCTCTATTTGCAGGTCTCAAGGCTTGCGAGCATAAATCTTTCCCATGTTCATAAGCCCTCGTGCTCCGGCGTGGAACCTGCTCGATTGGGGAGTCGGGAATGCGGTTCGGTACCGAAATTCTACAGCCTATCAGACACACCACCCTGGCTTTCGTGGGGCTGCGGATGGGAAAATCTCTCTTCATGTGAGGACTTGCTCCTTTTCTTCCCGTCTGCATCAAGACACCAACAAGCTATCTTGAACCATCCTTCGAGTCTTCGTATCTCTCTTGTTGCGCCTTTAGAATATTCTTCAAGGAACGGAAGGTCAGTCAGCCGTTACACGTGACTGCGTGACTGAGTGGTCCGGGTGGTCCGGACTTCATCTTATTCGTCCCGAAACAGTTGTCTTGTCTACTCTGTTCTCCAAATTTCATTTTCAAACTACTCGTGTTCTTCTTGCCTTGTAGAAATGACACGGTACGTCGGGACACATTTCCGAGTTTGAAGTGTGGCCAAGTGGAACGATAACCCCTTACTCGAGGAAGAAAACCATCACCAGAAAAAGAAATTCGTGGGTTAAAGTGATGATCAATACATTCGGTATGATCTCCGAGCTTCTATATAGCCTGACTTCCCGGCCGACGGCCTATTCAGCTTCGAAACCGCGATCCACAATACTGGAAACTAGCTAAACGCATCATACCAAGATGTAGAGATTGGAGATAGATGAGTTTATATACCCATACCCATACCCATGTACCATTATCCCTTATCTCGTGATATGTGAGAAATCAATGATAGAAAAATTCAAGCCAAACGAAACTTGGAACCAAGAATCTAGGGCTAGTAAGGGACGGCGTCAATTGAGGAGTTGGAAACTATGCTCCCTCAAGGCAGCATGAAATTATGTTGCATATCGCGACCTCTCTTTCTCCTTTTCCTACATTCTTTCTCTTCTACCTTCTTCTTCCCTTCTGTTGTCCTTTTTGCGAAGAAGTTGTGTCAATGATCAGCCGTCGCGTTTTGGTATGAGGAAGTGAGAGCAAGAACCATCATGGTACACATAGAGAGAATTGAATCTGGAGGAAATGCCAGCAAGGAGAAGAAAAAAGTGAATGAGACTCTCGAGAAAAGTGAAGCCTCTTGACTGAGTCTTCGATACCTCTCTCTGACGATTGAACTGAGACTTCTCGGCACCTAGTCAGCTCTATCTTGCCGCACCTTCCATCAGCTTCGCCAGTACTTCCCTAGAAACAATCGGCCTCGAGTGCTTTGTGTTCTTCTAACAACTGATCAAGGACTCTCTTTCGCTCGACTTCTATTCTCGTGAGAACCATGTTCCTCTGGAATACAAATACTGCAGAATCTGCAGTCAAAGAGCCCATCAAACTTCCAACCAAATGGCCCAAGAAAGAGAGGGAAGCAGCCAGCATGCCCAGCACCAGAGACTCCTGTCCTATCACCCGATGGCTTCTTTCGCTACTTGCATGTTGATTTGAAAGTCGATGGCCTGAAAGAGTGGCCTTGGAGCATATACCGTAACCGATGAGCATGGTGATGTGAGGATCCGCAAGTTAGGGACACTTGTCGGCACGTATGGAAGTGAGACTGGAAGGCGTGGAATCAACGCGTCAGGAAAGACTAGTGGTGGTGGAAGAGTAGCTCGAGGTTTAACACTTGGAGTAGCGAATCGAAATTCGAAACTGAAATTCCGTCCCAAGAATCGACTCTTCAGTCGTGTTCGTAACTGGACAATCGCCGCTGCCTTAGTGTCCGTGTCATAGCTGGAGACTGAGCTCCGTAGAAGGAACCAAATTCTGGAGATCTTCACAGAGAAGAGGGAAGAGCGGTGAATGGTGCTCCCGAGACATGAGGCCCCCATGATGAGGACATCTCCGGCCATTCTTTGACAGATGACCGAGACTTTCACTCAAAGTAAGTCAGATCTATTCTTCAATGCTATCACCAATGCTCCGGCTTAGACAATTGTCTCTCGACGGCTTTGTCTTCGTTCCGTCGTTGAGTGAGAGTCCTCGTTCGCTGCACTATCAGGTAATGCGAACCTTCTTCTGATGAATATAACTTCTCCTGTAATTCTACCTAGTGCCATTACATCCATATCTCAACAATAATGGTAATCGCCATACCTTCAGCATATATAAAGTTGTCAGCCCCAAGCCACAGTAGCCAGCAACAATGTCGCACAGTACAGAAGCTCCCCGACCGCTTTTTTCTGTGTCCAGCCCGATAATCCATACACCGTGTTCCAGCAGAACGGCGAAAATTCCGGCTTCACTTCAAATGGGCATTATCTGATAGACCACTGCCATTAGATCAAGAGGGAGAAGATAGAAAGCCACTTGGAGTGGGCCTCCAGACCAGATGGATCAAGTCCATTCATTTCCGTTTTCGACAACCTAGGTATGTTTCCCGTCCTCTTCTCTCCTCCCATGAAAAAACAGGTCTAACAAAGCACACAGAGCATGCCGAAAAACGCGTCAAACAACATCTCGACCAACGTCCGCCAGATCGAGATATTTTCATCGCGCAAATCGACGCCTCCCCCCTCCGCTTCGAGTCTTTGGACATGAATTTTTAAATTCAGTATACCACCACCGATGGGCATGTTGTCAACACTGAAATTCGAACAGTTCATCTTCCCGCTTTGGTAGCAAATGATGGGACGACTTTCATTCCAGTGAAGGCGGCATGGCGACATCTGTGGGTTGATGGTATGATGGGCCAAGAAATCGGAGTGGCTTGCTTTGGATCATATTCCGATGAGTATGATAACCAAGATCCGGAAGGCTTGATCGGTCCCAATGTTAGAACCAGGGGTGGTTCAGGATCCACACTGTGGGTGAAAGGTGAGAGGTGAAGGAAAGATTGGTCGTGGAAGAGGTGTGGTGGTGGTGATTGAGATATTGAGATCCACAACGTTGCGGTCGTGAGTCATCCAGTAACAGAGAATTTGAAGTCCCGTCCAAGAATCGAACCTTCATTTGTGGTCTGTGTTGGGTTTGTCGTCCCTCCGGACTCGTTGCAATGCTCGAGGAGAGAAGTTTGCTGCTATACAGGATGCCAAGCGTCTGGGCTCTCTCCGTTGAGTGTGCATCTTTCAAGATGTCCACGCAGGTCCGGCAGATGCGCATTCGACACCAATCCACTGAGTAGTGGATCGAAAGACCCGACGATATCCTAGCATCGAGGATTTCTCACGCACTTCAAACGCTCGTTCGAAGTCATCGAGCATCCCAGCTGCTCTTTCATCTCAAGGTCCAGGCCGAGCTACTTCTTTCCTAGGAATTCTCTGATGCCTCGCCGGCACACCCGATAATTCATGCCTCTCCTCCTCTCCAGCCTCAACGACCCCGTGCTCCGCGGCCAACTCTTGCGCTTCCCCACCAGTCGGCAACTCCTCCACAACTCCATTCTCTCCCAATTCATGTCTCTCCCCATCCGTCATCAACTTTTTCCTCTTCACCTCTTCACTATCTATCTCTGCTTTCCCATCTGTGCCGATATTCGTTTCCTCCAGTTCTTCAGTCTTCCCTTTCTTCGCCTTCCTGCGTCTCAAGAAGAAGAAAACCCCGGCGGCCAGAGCGAGAACTACAACCACTCCAACAACGATGCCAGCTATCGCGCCTCCGGAAAGACTTGAACTTGAGGAGGCAGTGGGAATTGTAGTGCTACCAGAACTTGCGGATGAGGTGGAAAGTCGGACGTGCGTCCCTAGACAGACATATGTTCCCGTTATGACAGATCTAGATTGATCTGCGTCAAAAGCCGAGCAATTGAAATTCGGATCCGAAGACTGGAGACTGAATGAGCCGTTCCCTGATGTGAGTACTGGCATATCGACACTGACTTTGGATTAGCGAATTGAAGGCACGCTTGTAAGGAATTCTGGATAGTATACCTTGTGAGATTTCCACTAATCGTGACGGCTCCAACACCGCTTAATTTGTCGAAGCTGAGGGAGGACAATCCGGTATTGTTTGCAATGTCGATAGAGCCAGCTGACAGCAACCCTTGAAACGAGGTACCATTAAGTTTAGCATTGCTATGCATTGTCAGAGCATCAGAAATGACGGATAACTTGTCAACAGCAAAGCCCGAAATATATGTACCCTGGAGCAATAGTGCACCAGAAACGAAGCTTAAGGACGGCAACGAAATTTCCGAAACATTGCTCAAGGTGATTGAACCAGCCGAAGTTAGGTCCGGAAGAGAAACATTGGCCGCATTTCCATTAGCTTCAATCCAAATGCCCACTTTCGCCGTCTCTAAGGGTAGAGAAATAGTCTTCAAACGACTATTATTAAGGATTTGAACACTGTCCGCATTCTGCAAATTAATCCCATCTAAACTCGACAAGAACGAGTTCTCAATGACAAGATTAGACACTGATAACAACCCAAAAGTGAAGGTGAATTCGCTAACAGCTGGCAACCCGCTGAAGGCAATTGTATCAACAGCAGTAAGCTGTGGAAAGCTCAAAGCAGACAGGAGCGTGACATTGTTGATGGCGAATACTCCATCGACTCGTCGCAAGCTGTCGCTGCCTAGAGATGTGAGACCGCCAGAATTCTCTACGAAGAGGTCCTCGAGGATCTCTTGGACGCCGTCGATGTTGATGGTGCCGGAGGCTGAGGTGGCGACTGCGATGCTGCCGGAGAACACGGTGCAGCTTGATAATGCGGATGCACTAGCTTGGTTACTGATTGTGAGTATAGTGCCATTGTTACCGCAGCCTGTAGATATTTTAGATTAATACTCTCATGTTTGATGGAATAACTTCACCGTTTTGCCCAGTTGTTGTAGACTGACAGTGAACTGTCTGGAGAATGCAAAACAAAGCTATTGGGAACCAAAGACACGATTGACATTGTACCACTCGAATGAGCATCTTGAAATAGAGATTAGAAAACGTCTAGTGCAGTTCCAGGATGCTGGATGTTTGTGTAGGAGGAATCGTGAGCTTTTCCATCCAGCGAAGAGGAAATGTAAGGCTCCTGGGCGCTGGTCTGCTTGTGCGGCACAGCCCTGTTAACTCGCAAGTTGACAAGAGATTGGCTGAAAGTACGATTGATTGGCTGATTCGTTACGAGAGTGTAACAGAGTATTTCCCAAAATAGTTGAAGGATTTGATTGTACTCCGCCATCCTATTTGACAGCCGATCTTCTTCGGTATTGTAACACTTTAAATTGACAGGATTGGATTGGATTGGATTCATTTATAGTCCGCGGCTGCCGTTAGGCAATTGGACTGCACGTGGTCCGAATTGAAAGGTCCTATTCCAATTGAGAATTTCCATCTATCACGTGTTGTAATATAAGATCTCGTCGAAGGTCTTTATTACTTCCCTGGCTATTTCGCACAAGTCTCCTTAACATTTATTAGTCGTTTCAGAGACACGGAGCATGATACAATCGAAACATCTTATTTGTTTCAAAACACGGTTTCTTCTGCATGCCTATGGAGTTGGCAGATAGATGGGAACTGTACTAGCAAGGTAGACTTACATTTACTTTGATTGCATGAGCAGAATGGCGACGCTCGACCCCGAAGAGACGTAAAAGTTGCCCGCTCAATAGGTTGCATAGTTCATGAAGCATTGCGCATAGTATACAGCCAGGCGCCACAACGCAAATGAGACGCAAACTCGAAAGAGCGACATCATGCCTGCTGTACTGGTGCGGCTACAATGTCTGCCCTAATCCTAGCATGTCTTTTGAGATGGCAAACGAAGCAGAACGTAATTGACTGACTTGGATATTGTACTCTTGTTTTGAACTAACTTTCACGAACTCCAAAGTGGGAACAGACATTTTCAGTGCATGAAAACAACTGACTATAAGTAACTCTTGTAGTTCATGCGTGGTAGACATCATGGGTATTTAGGTTTTAAGTTGAATTCCTTGATTAAATTTTTTTATTATAGTAGAAACTCTATGCTAAGCTATGTGTGGGCAATAGGGCTAGGCCCTTCGCTCAATTAGTAAAATGAAGCGGCACGCCCACTGACTCGATGCCAGACCACAGCTACGCACAAGAATAACGATAAACCAAGGGGTCAACATATCAACAGCATCGCGTGGATCAGGTGTAATGTCGAGATCCAAAAACCACGAGGATTTAGTGCGCACGGAAGACACGAGCTTACTCGCACATATTAAAGAGTCCTTCTATGTCTTTTCATCGGATTGCTGCAAATACACCTGTCTTAGCAGTATGCCATCCCTCAATTGGGGTAAGCTGCGAGAGGTTGGGTGAATGCTGCTGACAGGGTAAAGGAACAGACCAATAGACGAAAAGCACATGCATAACGGAAGGGTATCTGGAGTGGTTTGAATACAAGTGTCCGTGATGCAACCGCCTTAAAATTGGTAATCGCGTAGATATATTGAGAGTCGTGAGATAGGAGTGCTCCAACGGTTCTCTTCGTCAGGAACGAGACAATCTGGTATCGCTCTTCTCGCAACTTGAGACAATTGGCACTTCTGGAAGTGGTCCAAGTATCCTTTTGCAGAGAAGGCTGTTTGCCAATTGAGCAGTCCGCGTGTCTCATCGTGATGTCTATATCCTGATAGACATGCTCTGCATCGCACTCCCCAGTCCAGCCTTCCACTTTCTCGGTCAAGAAAGGGAATTCTGACCATTGCCATGTATCGAAAAGGGACCTCCTCTCTTTTGTCGAGTTGCTGCAACGTTTGTGGAAGAGGTATTCTTGCTGTTGCCCTTTTTGATCTCCTCACTGGAGCTGGTGCCAGAGATGATGCGTGAGATGATGCGTTTGCACACTTCGTCTGCGCCATTTTAGCCGCAACGGCTGAGGATGTGCGGACCAGCGATATTCGGTTTCGATGATATTTTCGATGGTAAGAAAACCGGCCTGGAACACTCAGCAATGTCGGCAGTGTACGCATCGCCTCGGTATCGAGACCAAATTTTTGCCTTGCTGAAAACGCAGTGATGCATTGCAGGTCTTCGGAATCGGCGATGCATATGATGCAGTATCGATGAGCAGTAAACATGTCGAGAAATCCTCCATATTGTCCACAACCGAAGCAAGCTTGTGTGCAGAGCGCTTCGAAAATATCCTCGGTGGTGAAGTGTACAGCCATCTGCGTAGAGAGCAACCCGCGGAGGACATCGGGAGCATGCTGAATGATCGCCTTGTACGGTGTAATATTGTCCACAAGAGTACGAGCGTGCCAATTGACGGCTCTGAAGTTGGTTAGACTTTGCAAGTCAAACATTCTGAGAATTGAATCAATGATCTCAAGAGGAAAGCATTCAAGGTTTCCGAAGTCGGAAATAGGAGCAGAAGATTTCGCATCGCGTGGTTCAAGTCGACCATTGTCCAGTGGGCAGCATCTTTGAATTGATTCGGCTTGAATCATTTTTGGGCCGTAGCCGTATTCAATATCCGCATATGCTCGGTCGGTGAGAAAGCCGAGTTCAATCTCCGTCAGGATTGTAGGGGAAGCCATTTTTGTGTGATGATATGAAGAGCGGTAAGGAAAGAAATTGAGGTGGGAAGAGCATGCTAGTACTCGTACCTGGAGCCAATGCATAGATGCCTGAGACCACAAATATTTCTCCGATGTCAACCTAAAATGCAGAATAAAACATTGGAAAGACTTTCAATCGAGCTGCCTACCATCAAGCCACGACTTCATCTTTAGTTCATCGAGATTCCTTATATTGCCTTGACGCGACGAAATACCGTGAACAGCACGACCTCGAATTCGAAATGTAAACCTCGTTCCATCGATTCCCCTCTCTCCCTGCAGAGCCTCGACAGAATCTGGGATCTCACTATTGATCAACCGTAAGTACAGCCCGTCGTGGTATCAAATCGTTGCACTGAAGAGTAATAGTATCAGTCGACCAAAAGTTGGCACTACATATTCACACCACGATGTGGCATACCAAGTATCCTTCGTGTCTGCCGCGAACCGAGGGAATTGGGGCTTCAGTACTACAGTGGGACCATGTCTGGAGACAAAGCGACGGGCGGCGACGCCCTCACCACAGCTGTCCAGTGTGGGAGCTTTCTCGTTGAAATACACGAATTTCCCAATGTCTGCTCAATGGCCACTCGCCCATTATACTGGGTTTCCAACCAAGATTTGGTGCTTCACCACAGACCCATTAATTCTTGGATGTTTGACATCAAAGGCATCGATTGTTTCATGGTCTCGAATACACGGATATTTCGACTAAAGATTGGCTTTAGCAGTTCCGTACTTTGCTTCCTGAGCTTTGCCTATGTTTCTTTTCATCTCCAAAAACAGAGATTGTGCCTCGGCATATACAGTTCCGTCTTCGCCGAAGAAAGCAGCCTCGACCGTTACTTTTCTCCCCTCCTTCTTCACCACCTTGCCGACGCATCGCACCACTGCTGGTGTGAAGAGAGGTTTCTTGAAATTCAGGTTCATGCCTACTGTGTAGGCGCCGTTGTCTGGATAGGGTAACGTCAGCGGTCTGTTTGGCATGCAAAGAGTTGAGCCTTACCTCCCGATTGCTGCCATGCCGCCGTTCCCATCACTTCATCAAACACAGTCGCTATGAATCCTCCATGGCAGGTCTTTGCATAACTGTTGATGCCACCACCAAGGTCGAGCAGAGTTGATATCTCAACAAAGGGGTTCTTCTTGTCTTCGCCTGGCTGTACCTGGCCTTTTACTCTCTTCGGCAGTCGGAAATATGTTACACACGCCCGTACAGTGGTGGCTGAGTTCAGAGTCTCCTTCACGAATGTGTATTCGCCATCAAGTTTCTGTCGTCGGTCTGGAATAGCGACATGGATGATTGCTTTGTCGGATAGTAACTCGGAGCACCAGGGAATGCTCTTGAAGTGGCCGATCGGGTCTGAAAGGTATTGCCCATGGGTGGTCTCCTGCATTTCGGTAGCCATGGTCATTTCGGTCTTTTGAGTTCAAGAAAAAATTGCTGGCTGTGCGATTTTTTGTTCAATACGAGCGAAACTTTGGGGTGCGGGATCATGTTTTCTGGGGAGTGGTTTTTACCCCCAAGGTCCTCGAGCAGACTTTCTCGCCGCCAAGAAAGCACTGCCGGTCGTCCAGAGACAGGCAGCAACAGAAGCTGAATGGGATCTCTCTGAGGTGGGCCCTTGACGGCTGTAGAAGTGGGCCTGTGGGAGACTCAGGAGAGGATGCGGTGTGCCCTCAGTCTGTACAGCTCTCACCCATCTTGCTATGCATTAATATCTGATCAACCGGAAAGCAAATGGCCACGTCCATTGCATGTATCCCTACGACCGCATCGAGATAGAGGTATCTTTGGAACGACTCTGAGGACTTCTCAGAGCTTCTCAGCTTCTCAGAACTTCGAAGTTCTCTAACCTCTCGATGCCCAACAAATTTCCAACTGGTCCCTGTCCCATCCGATGGAAAAAGTTTAAATTCAATCCAGATACTCAGGCTTCAGGAGCCAGCATCGTATCCGATGTCCCCTAGCTCAGACAGCGCTGCGGCGAAGATCTCGTCATCCCTGCCAAGTGGGTTCAAAGCCATTCCCGGCAGAAGATGATAAGCATCAGCATTGGTCGGAGCTGATGGAACTCCCGTCGATCTTTCCAACCAAAGCTTAATTCGACATCCACAGACGTAGATTCGCTGAAGACACCATGCCGCAGCCGCAGCCGCAGTCGCAAGCCGTCCTTCCAAGCTTGTTCCTTACACTTTACTCCTTTCAGGACCCATGCATATTGCAATTGCCATTTTGAGAAATGGCAAAAGTAAGGTGTTAAAGTGGATCCGCGAGCTGAGACTTGATCTGCAGCTAGTGGGCGATCAAAGAGCTTGTCATCTCGGGAAATTCGGACAAGTGACAAGTGCACGCTAATAACGCATTCGCGTCGGAATTTTCAATCTCTTCAATCGTATCCACTACTGTTATCTGAACCATAAGGGTCCCTGTCGCGTAAGGAGTTTGAGACCGAGCCGCTATGGGCCAATATTTCGCGAGCTTTTTTAATTCGTGAGCTAGGGATTCGTCTTCATGAACATCTCCACCTTGCATATTCTTATCGCGACATCTTGGCAAAGTGGCGCGAGGAAGAATGTCACCGCGACCCTTTTCCACTCAAATTCGCAAGTGACGCGGCCGGAGGGGCTCATCGTTCATGTGCTTCTGCCACATAGTTTTAAGCTTAGAATTATGAATATGAATTGTATCTCCTCATCTTTCTCCGCAACTTGAGGACCAGCATTCAGATCATGCCTTTCCAATCCTACCTACCAGCGAGCACACGTCTCTATCTTGGTCCCGTCTTACTCCTCGATGCTTCACTTGACCTAGTCCTTGATCAGATAGCGGTGGGACAAGCTCTTATCTCGAGATTAATATTCCCGCGCGCCGAAGCATTGTCGGGCCAACTTCCTGGTCTTTGAAAACGCCACTGATGGAATCTTTCTCTTCGGCTCATGATATGAGATGCAAGGGAGATGGGAGCGGGTGAGTTGTGGCAAGCTGCACGATGAGGGTGTTGACTGATCGACTTCAGATTTTTTTTCGTGGCGTTCGGATATGAGATGTTCCTGAAATTGAGAGGAAATGGAGAAGATACAACAAGAGTCATGGAGAGTATGTGTGACATAGTAAATGCTATTCAGGGAGCGCTGTATCGCGGCCAAAGAAGGAGAGAATAAGACCAAGGCTTCAACCACTCAATCCAAGCCACTTCGTTAAACAATTCACACCTCAGCCTCATGCAACCTAACCCTCACCCCTCTTCCACTCCTATTCGAAAAAATATACTGAAAGAAAACGTCCTCAGCATCCTCACTCACCATCCCATCAAACCTCTGCAAAAATCTCACAACCACGTACCCCGTCTCCGTCAACGCAAACTGCTGCCCAATACACTTCCTCCTCCCCGCCCCAAATGGCAAGAATTCCCACCCCTGGTGCCCATTACCACCCAAACTCCTCTCCCACCTCTCAGGCTTAAACTCTTTAACATTAGCCCCCCAGATATCCTCCCTGTGCTGCATCGCGTAATTAGCTATCAAAATCCTCATCCCCTTCGGTATGAAGATAGGAGAAGAGCCATCTGCTCCACCACCGTAGGGAAGCATAGTGTCAGAGGTGGCAAAACGTTCGTTTACGGGTACGACGGCTGCGACGCGGAGGACTTCTTGGATTACGTGGTTTAGGTATTCGCAGTTCTTCAATTTCTGGAATGAAATTTCGCCTGTTCGATTACTCCCAAACTCCTCTAAAATAATCGAACGCAGTTTTGAGAAGACGTGCGGATTGCGAGCTAGGTGGTAGAATACCCAGCCTAGTAAAGAGCCTGTGGTGTCGCGACCTGCGTTCAGAATCTGCAATGTTTCATTTCGGAGCTCGAGAGGGTTTTGGGTGTATTTCGCAAGCTCGTCGAGGAGAAAGAATCGTCGAGGTTTTGAGGATTCGATTTCGGATTCTAGTTTCGATGCAGAGGGTTTGTTGAGACGGCACGTGACGAGCTCATCGACGAAACGGTGGACTTCTCGGCAGTGGTTTGTGAAGTTGGTGGAGTAGATGAAGCGATTCCAGCGTCCGAAGAGCCCTTTTGTGTATAGCCAGGATTTCCCGGCTTCGAGATGGTAGGAAAAGTTTGAGTCTAGGCGTTTGCTGTCTCCAATGTTTTCGGCTGTCATTTGGGTTTGGGAGTTGACTGAGCGGCCGTAGAGGAATTCGGTGGCGACATCCATAGTAAGGTTGAGGAATAGTGGCGCGAGGTCGACGGCTGTGGTCCAGCCATCTTTGCCGCGGGAAAGAATTGACAGGCTGAGAAGGGACTGAACATGTTCTTCTTCGACGTTGAGGTCTGAGATTTGTTCGCGCGCAAACTGATTGGTTGTGATGTTAGTGACTGATTGCTCAACAAGCCAGATTAAGAAATGACGATGGCTTACTTGAGGTCTCAAAAGCTGTCGGGAGTGTTTCCAAGCTTCTCCTTGGGCAGTGAAGATACCATCTCCTAGCAATGGAGACCAGATATCCTTCCTGTGTGGGCTGATCTCGAAGTCGCGAGAATTGGTTTGGAAGATAGCTCTGGCATTCTCGGGATCGCGCGTCACGATCAATTCATAATCCAGAGCTGAAGCGCGGAAGGTATGGACATCCTGTCCGACTTCATCGAATTTCTCAATGAACCATTGAGGAGTACGTCCTTCTTTATTCGCCTTAGAGACTTCAGACAGTCTTCCAAGTCCAAGAAAGCCTGTTCTTGAAAGGGTTGGAGGATCCTCACATCCTCGTACTTTTGCTTCCGCTGCTTGTCTCCTTCTAGAGACTGCAGTTGATACACGCCAGAAAATAAAGGATAGAACTCCAAATAAAAACAACAAAGTGGAAGTAGGCATTGTGATGCCAGGTCTAGACTGGGGTGAGTACAAAAGAATGAAGAAAGAAGGGGACCAAAAATTGGAGAGTGATTTTCCTGAGAGTACGAATTCTCATCCCCTACGTAGCCAAAGAAAGAAACTGTATCTTGCCGCAGAGCCCAATTGATCTGCATAGGACCTACTGCAGGTCGTCTCTTTGCAGATTGATCGTCATCTGCCTACCAGACTCGATCATGCCTGATTCGTAGTTGAAAAATGATTTTCAAAACGCCCCCAGGCCCACTGCTGGGTGTGGCGACAGCCCGCGTTCAGGCTTGCGGGGGGCATAACAATAGTCCGACATTAGGGCACACTATGCTCGCTTAATTTATCAGCTTCTCGACTTAGCTTCATCAGGGGCCTGAAGCATCGTTCAGCAAAAGCTTTCTCGCAAAATCACTGGCTTTCCCAACTGAAGTGGGAACTGCTAGCTGTGCTTTTGCTCGGACTTGCTAATCTCAGACGTAGATCTCCGGGAGACAGCAGGGCCACAAAGCTCAGCTACAGAAAATCATAGCTCTCTCTGGATATCGCACTCTCAATCTGGAAGACGGAGCTCGGGAGCCGTTCGTAGGGTTCTCGACAGAAGGGAAAGATATGAAAGTCCTGTAGGACATGTGTTCTGCTGGAGGCGGAAGACTCACGAAGTAGACGTTCTGCTGCAGAACCATTTTTACCTCTCATTATTTGAGCATCGGCTGCGGAACTCTTCTACAATTCTGTCTTTCCACTGCAACCGCTCCACTATTGATCTCGCCATGGGTTCAGCAGGGTCACTTGTGCACCAGCTATCGCCAGTGGACCACCTCTCACCCCGAGTCCACGTGCCTAAGCTTCTGTACTTTGCCTCCGAAGAGGAACCTGATGTGATCGTGGAGACGCTCCGCGATGGGCTGGCAAAAAGTGTCTTGGCCTTGCCTATACTTGGAGGCACTGTTGGCTTGTTGCCAGGAGCTGCGCAGAAGGGAACTCTTGCCATTCAGGCTCCATACTTCAAAGCTGATGACAGTAACAAACCCTCTTCTTTATTCTCACTCCTTGATTTTGCTGCATTGGAGTTCCCAGCTCTCGATCATTGCAGTAAGCACCATGCTGATACCCTGTAGTTCTGTCCGTGAAGGATGTGCGTAATGACTATGACTTCAAAGAGATTAAGTCAAGGCACTTCCCACCTGATGCATTGAGCGGCGAGATATTTGCAGCAGAAGTAGCGGCCAATCCAAGACGTGTGCTCCATGCTCAGGCAAATTTCATTCGAGGAGGGGTAGTACTTGTTTTCGCCATCCACCACTGTGTCGTAGACGAAACGGGAATCTTCGATGTGGTGAAATTGTGGTCGGCATTCTGCTGTGGAGCTGATGGTTCGGGCCTTGTCAAGCCAGAGTGGACTGATAGAAGTCCTCTCATGAAAGGTGAAGGCACTGGTCGCCTTGCGGATCACCCTGAATACAATCTGCTACCCGAAGACAAGTCGGCCACCCTCGAATCCAAACCAGCCGAGTACATCTCAAAAGCTTCAGATACTTCCTCGTCCGCTATATTCTTCTTCTCCGACGATTCTCTGGCGCAGCTAAAAAGATCTGCAGACCAAAAGGCAGACGGCGATTGGATATCCACCAACGATGCATTGTGCGCGCTCATATGGTCTCGAGTAACAAAGGCCCGCCACTCTGTTGGCATGGGAGACGCCACGTACTCCATGTTTAACATGATTGTCAACGGACGCAGCCGAATGGACCCTCCAATGTCTGACGAATATATGGGCAATGTGGTCTTCGTCTCCAAAGCAATCTCTGGATTGGACGCGTTGACTTCTTCATCCGAACTCGCAGATCTTGCATCGATAATTCGAAAATCTGTGCTCGAAGTCGACAACAAGGCCATCAAGGATAAGGTAAAGGCTGTCGCGTCGGTGGATGATATTGGGCGCCTCGCTCCGGGAGGGTACAACTCGTTCGGACGCAATGTCGGTTGCACTTCGTGGGCAAACCAAGCATATTACTCTTTGGATTGGGGTAAAGCTCTCGGCACGATCGAAAGGGTTCGCTGGCGGAAGACCATCAGCGACGGCATCTTCGTAATTTTCCCACGCATCACATCCGAAGCTGGAGTCAATGCGGGTGGTGGCGGATTGGAGGTTTATATTGGTTTGGAGAAGGAGCCGCTCGAGTTGCTGCGCAAGGACAAAGTGTTCACACAGTATGCTGAGTGGAGATGTTCTTGAAGCAGAGGGCTAGATTCGCTTGTGGTGAGGTCAAATTATATTGCCGCTTTTCACCGCCCTCGCCCTAGCAGTAACCTTAGTGCCTGAATCGACACCTTGTCTCAGCAAAAAAAATACTTCACGAATATTGGCTTCCTCGCCGACATTGCTTGAATATACTGTGAAGGCATTTGTGGCGATTTCCACGATTGCCATCGTGGATTTGCGTTATGAGAAGCATAGCTGCTGAGACCAAGTGAAGCACACAGAGTTCACTGGTAACACATATTCATACTCGGGGCTTGAACTTGATACCCGTCCAAGAGGTAGCCCATCACCGAGTTTATCACGGAAAGCCAGAGCACTCAGAGTCCGGGGTACAAGTGGCCCCCTCTCAGCAAGGCTAGAATCCGGCTTGGTGGCTAATATCATCTGTAGCTGGCATGCAGTGTATTGCCAAGTTCGCGAAGCCCGAGAGCCGAATGGCGAGGTAATACCAATTCATGCGTCCTTCGTTCTGAACGTCTGCACGAACTATGACCAGAGCATCCCAATACGATGTATCCAATGGCAACATATGGACTTTCTATACCGTCCAGTCAGCAGCCTTAGCGCAGACGGAAGTCTTTTAAGGCTGAAAGGATGATCATCAGCTACCCCGCGTTGACCTTCAGCTTATTACAAACCCACGTCAGTATAGCCTGACCTCTTTGTCCTTTCACGTTGATAAAAGTCCATGATGTCGTCTCCACTTTCAAGTCATCGAAGTCGTCACATCTATCAGCTACATCCAGGATAGCATCCTTCGAACCAACAATCAACATGTCTGCAACCTTCGCCAATCCCGGGACGAAAGTCATCTCTCCAATCCAGCTCGCACACGTTGTGTTGAAGACTCAACCCTCAAACTTTAAAAAGATGGTCGACTTTTACAAAACCTTCCTCTCTGCAAATATCAGCCATGAGAACGATTATATTTCTTTCCTCCGCTACGACGACGAGCATCACAGAATTGCAATCGTCGCCATGCCCGATGTTGGGCCCAGAGACCCAAAAGCCAGCGGTCTCTTTCACATCGCATTCACGTTCAACAGTCTCACCGACCTCGCTCTTGCCTATCTCCAGCGCAAGGCCCACGGTATAGAACCATACTGGTCTGTCAATCATGGACCAACTACGAGCGTTTACTACCGGGATCCTGATGGCAACGATTTGGAGACTCAGGTCGACAATATGAGCATGGATGAAGCCAACGACTTCATGATGACTCCAGAGTTTGCTGAGAATCCAATTGGGGTTGACTTTGTACCGGAGGATCTCATCAAGAGGTTGGAGTCTGGTGAGAGCGACGAGTCGATTAAGAAGAGGCCTAAGATCGGCCCTCGAGGTATTCCAACATTCTTCTAGGCAGTTTTGGGGCAGACGCTCGTATTTTTTTGGTGGTTTATGAATACCCCTCCGTTCAAATTGTTAACCTTCTAGCCTGAGCACCTCCTTTTCCTAAAAGCATTCCTGGATGAAAACATTAGCTAGGACAAGCCTTTGTGATATCAGGTTCAAAACTTGGTCAAGAATCAAGACTTACGTCCAATACACAAACAATTTTAAGCCCACACAAGGTGGACTCCTCAGGCTCCCACCAACGGAGCTCCAAACCATCACCTATACCGCTGCCTAGTCATTCCACTGATCAACCATCTATCAATTATGCATATAACTCTCCTTCTAACACTCTCCCCTTATCCGGGTAGCAATCCACATCTAACTCCATCGTTTCCCTCATGCATTGCCCCAAGCATTTCCTTTCATAATCCCACTAAGGGGATATGTCGCTCTTGGCTAGGTTTTGAGTTTTGCTCAAACATTGAGGTCACTGTGAGAAACTGAACCATTCCTCTGAGCTGATATGAAGATGAGGGGAAGTAAATCAAGATTCATGAGATGCGGGCATGCTTAATGCCTGTTGTAATTTCAACCCACTTCATCTAAAGTTGGAGGCAGACTCTCCTAACTTAGGAATCTCCCAATCCCCGCCCAAATCCCTAATCCCATCATCCCACAACTTCTCAACCTCATGTCCCCCCTTATCAACCCTTCCGACCGTCATCCAATTCGCTTGTCCACCACAAATACCTCTATCTGTAGCACAACTACCCCTCAGCGGGAGGTTGAACGTCCTTTGATCATACCATCTACATTATCTCAAGAAGTACAAGGAGGTACCTGTTGCTTCAATAAGTTTGTCAACAGAGGAGTAACAGTGACATTTTGTGAACTATTCTGTGCGATGGGTGTTGGCTGTGAAGGCGACGGGGTGGTGCGGACAGAGGAAGAGCTCGATGCGTTGGTGGGTGCAGAGGGTGTAGGAGAAGAGATAGATGTGACACATTTTGAGGTCGATGCTCTTGAAGTTGGAGATGGTGCCGTGGTTGAATGGAAGTGTAGTAATAATAATACCTTGATGTTCCTATGTAGAGGAAAACATTTGAAGGAGGATATGTATGGAACATTCATAAGTCTCGAGACCCTGGGCGGCGTTTGTGATGTAATAATTGTACGTGCTCCAGAGTTGTGAATAGTACTGGGAGTTTGAGGATGATGTTTGACCTCGAACTAAACATTGCTGGTAATAGAGGATCTGGCTGAGCGAGAAACATTCATCTCTAGGAAGATGACTTTGAAATGTCTGACAATGTGCATGCAAATCATAAGGCCAAAAGGTCTAGCTTCATATCTTAGCTAAATACCAACATTGAGATTACAGTTTTGTCTCTAATATAACTCGAGTCGCCGCTACAAACAAGGAGGTCATGGACTGGAGACTTGGTCGTCATCACGTGGAGCAATTCTAAGATTTATATTCGGGGCGGTATTAATCTTGATTAAGAGCTGTATAAAGATAGCCACCACAAGAAGGTCAAGAAGTTGCACTATGCACATCTGATGAGCTGACCGAGGAAGAGAACGAGGAAAGATGAAGTTGAACCCAAAGTCAATTCTTGTTGCGACTACCGACTCGAAGCAATTGAGAAAAAACTCGTCTCAGCTCCCAAATCCATCTGAAGAATGTTGCCAGCAGCCCTAGATTTGACAACGAAGCTGCTGCTTAAGAGGAAAGCTGCAACCCTAGATGATAAAGCAGGAATCATAGTGCCCAATCATCAACAAGTGGGTCTTAGTTACTAGCAGCATGCGCCAGCCGACGGCGACGTGCTCATTGCAACAGCTACCATTAAACGTCTAGTTGTGGTTCGTTGATGTATAATGGGACCTTCTTTCGTGAATGGTGAACGATTTAAGCACAGATGCGGCCGCATTCGCGTGATCCACGCAAGTCATGACTTCCTCTGAGCCGTTATGCGTGAATGTAAGTCGTGTGATTGTAATGCGTCTTGAGATATTGACCTGCTTTATCAAGAAGGCACTACATAAATGCGCAAATTCTGCTTTTTAGATGACTCAACAAACGGCGACTGCTCGCCTTTCACGCAGGTTGTGTTCTCAAGTGAGACACTGCGTGTGAACTCAAGTCGCGCATTTCCTACTATCTATGATCGCATTCACTTACTCTTCTTCAAAGATGGTCTCGGAATAAGCTACAAGGCTGCCAACCGTTGACTCATTCAAGCATAAAAAGAGACGGCGTCTAAGTAAAGCGAGATATAAAAGCAATGAGCAGAATTCTGCCACCCAGCAATATTCCCCGACGATCGCAATCATGAATGCAACATTCTGTGGAAGTTCACCGCCCACTACTGTCGCATCATTCCGCGCTACGCCAGTTTTGAGGCTGCTTTGCAATCAAATGGTTATACCCTCTACTAAGAGTCAAAAGAAAGGACAAGAGAACTATGCTTAAAGCCAAAAAAAGGTTAGATACGAATGACAGCAAAGGCAGATATTTATAGCAAAAGAGATCTTTTTAATTAGACGAATCAATAGGCATTCCGATTCAAGCGTTGCTAGAGGTAGAGTGCCATATGGTGAAAGACGTTGGGGTTGGCGCTACATTCTGTGACCCTGAGGAATGCCCGCGACGACATTTGCATCGTCTGCGAGTGCAGCCATGTTGCCACCTTGTTGATAGAGATCCATTGGTAGGAGACGCATTGGTCGAAAAGCTTTGGGGTAAAACGTTGGACATATTGTGTCTCTGATATGATCGTAACGAGATGAAGAAACTTGGTCTCAAACTCACATCTTCCCATACAATCACAACTTCAAGCACAGCAATCTTGAATAATTAGAGCACTCTCCGCAGTAGAAGGACGGCCTCTCCTAGGTACGTTACATTTCATTCCAAATCGGGTCATATTCACCTGCTTTGCCACTTTGGTATCGACCACGACTCACTCAAGCGTTCACAAGACGCAGTCGCAGACAGAGCGAGGTATAAAAGCATCGAGCCCACTCTTCCGCTGACACCCAGACAGCTTCTTCTTTCGTTCACCTAACCCCATGGGTGCTCGGGAAGCTCGTCGCCCGGCCATATTCGTGATGCGATCTTCCAACTTCCATGCCAGCTTTGTGACCGACAAGCTGCCACTAAGAGCCTTAAACAAAGACTTATAACAAAATCATGTCCACGATCCAGCTAAGAACTGATAATTTGATAGCAGGAAACTTTGTTGATAACAAGCGAGGCTCTTTTATGAGACAGATCAATAACCTAATACCCAAGCCTGGCAAAGACCAACAACGGAAGTAAGAGCTCATTGCAAACTTCTGCGTACACGTGACATAAATTCACTTTTTTGACACCCACAACCTTAATTTTTTTTAAAATTCTCTTCGATCTAGCTTCAACTACTTTCAAACTCATGGATCCTGATACTAGTATCCTCTCCTCTCCTCTGGTGCGCGACCACAAGCCCGGAGGAGGCTGGTCAACCCCCATCAGAAGCTCGATTAGATCCATGCGCCGCGATGGCTTGTCATATGGTCAGATCAGCAAGAAAACAGGCCTTACTAGATCGACAATTCAAAGAATGGTTAAGGCAAAGAGCTCTCGCAGTACTAGAAAAGGCAAACCAATCAAGAAAAGGGCCCTTACTACTCAACAGATTGCTCGAATGATTAAGTGGCTTAGCGCCTCTTGGGATAATCGGCGTGCTTCTTATTCTGAGATCAAACGCCAGTTAAACCTCAACTGCTCTACTTCCTCAATATGCCGAGCACTCAGAGCTCGTGGCTACCGCCGTTGTGTTGCTTGCAAGCGTCTATTCATCAACAAAAAGCAAGCTGAAAAGAGGTTGGCATTCTGTCATAAATACAGATGGTGGGGGACTGCAGATTGAAAGAAGGTTTTCTGGAGTGATGAAGCAACATTTGAGACAGGGAAGAGAGGCAGGATCTATGTCACACGGCGTCCAGAAGAGAAGAATTGCCAATCTTGCATCCAATCAGTCTACAGGAGCGGCAGAGTCAGTGTTATGGTATGGGGTTGCATTGGTTGGGATTTCAAGTCACTACTTATCTTCTTAGAGAGAGAGGAAGGAAAGAGAGGGATCTGCAGTACAGCATACCTCAAACAGATACTTGAACCACGTGTCTTTGAGCTCTGGGATAGCTTGACAGAAGAAGAGCGTTTGGACCACATATTCATGGAAGATGGAGCCAAGGTTCATAAGGGAGTTGCACGCCTTGCTCGCTTAGAGAAGGGGATCAAAAGGTTTGACTGGCCACTTTCTTCACCAGACCTCAACCCTATTGAGAAAGTGTGGCGATGGATGAAGCATGAGATTACTAAGCTAGAGAAGGTTCCCACTACTATTGAAGAGATGAAAGAGGTTTTGCAAGCTCTTTGGGCAGAAGTACAGCCAGAAGATTGGAGATATTTGACTGAGAGGCTCACTTGCAAGATTGAGGACGTCATTGAAGCAAAAGGCATGGCAACTGTACATTAAAAGTTTATAAACATGTAGATTAAGTCTTGAACTCACTATCTTTTGAGTTCTAGGCAAATGCAATAAGAATTGGTTGAGTTATAATGGTTTATGTTAAGGTGTACGCAGAAGTTTGCAATGAGCTCTTAGATATCCTGCATTCCAACTCAGTCTAACCGCATCCAATACAAGAGTAACGGAACGGAACCTCTGAAAGATTGACGCAAGATAGATTTGATAACAAAATTCCAGAACAACTCTCGGAACAAAGAAGTCGCAGCCCCAGAAACCTCATGTATTATCCTGGAGCACTTGATGGTACAAAATGTAGGATGATCGTAAGCTGAGGACTCCACGTTAGGTCGGCACGACATTATGGAAAATTGTCCTCGTTGAGTAGCTTGCTATAAGCCAGCGCCATTCGCAAATCGAGGAGCCTTATATACCTCGATAGGCCTAAAAAAAATTAGCGTCAATCGGCATTCCATACAGTGATATTCACTCGCTCGTCTACTGGCACACTCTTTCGGGGGAATGTGAGGCGGCTGTCCATCTCTTCTGATGAGGGATGAAGCGAAAGTGTACTGACAATGCTGGAACAATTTTAAGAATGTTGCCGATAGCAAAAGCGTACAGCATGCCACTTAGCGAATGCCCTTCCTCACTGCTAGATTAACCTCACATCATGGCACCAAGAAAGTTAAAGCATATGCGGAATGTAACAATATAGAAGATATCTCAGCATTTGCTATGGATCTTCTTTTCTCAATTTCTGCTCAAATCCATGCTTCTGAATCCTGATAAGCCACAAGCGCAGTACAGAAAGCAGGCACAGTCCTAGCCGGCACGGCACAAATGCGTTGACCCCCCAAGAACGCCGTGACAAATGCCGCCTAATCGAGAAAAGGAAACCAATTTACTAATCCTAACATCCATCGAAAGGCAAAATGCCCTTCAAGTCCTCAGGACGGATAGAAAACTACCAGTGCGAGTATCAGTGTTTCCATCCATCTAGCCATATTCTGACAGCGAGCTTTAAGCTCTGGAAAAAGTGATCGAAAGCAATTTTTTATGTGCATTAAAGGAGTGATGGCCCCAGAAGCCATAATATTGACGTCTGGAGAAAGTGAAGAAACCGCGCATGTCGCTATGTGCGCTTGCGCCTATGTTTTGGCATCTGCAAACGTCCTCTAAGGATTTTGATACAAAGGAAATGGTATCTGCATGGGCGTGCTAGTAGCGGTTGATGCTAGCCGAACTGATGTCTGCTCTCTTCATGGGTGGAGGTGGAGGTGCCGGCTTCTTCGCTCTGCTAGGGGGAGGTGGAGGCGGGCCCTTTCTGCTGTTGGCATTCAAGTTCGTCAAAGTGGTGTGGCTGGCAGTCCGACTAGCAACGCTTCCTTGAGAAGTAGCAGGGCTGACAGATCTCTCGCCATATGATCGATCAGGGCTGGCGCTATTGAGGGTTGAATCGTCGGAGGGATCGCCAAAGACATCAGTACCATTGGTACTGATGCGGTTGGCAGGACGCAGCTGTGCTCGGAGCGAACCGGGGTCTTGGGGAACAGAAGCCTTGCGCATTCCGTTGACTGGAGTAGACTCGCGGTGGATAGTCGTCGGGCCTTGAAAGGTGGAGGAGCGGCTATAGTTTGGTCTTTGTGGAGATTCGTCATGCCCGTCAGAACGAGTATCCAGGCGCGAAGACGAGGTAACTCGGCCGGTAGAACGAATAGAAGGTCGGACTGGCTCGGGCTCTGGCATTGGTGGGGGCTCATCGTACGAATTGTATCTCTCGGCGTATGAGTGAGCTGTGTTGGATCGAGATCGCGGGGTGAGGCGTCGATGGTTATCGCGCTGGGGCGATGGAGTTTGTCTGGAAACGTCAGTGAGATTCTGCGGAGGCTGTCAAAGTAGCTTACCCTGCCGGCCAGTCTCTCTTAAGACGGAGGAGCTCATCACGGCATCTGTCGTAGTGTTCGAGCTCAGCATCTAGGAATGCTCCAAGATCTGCGACGCTCTCTGCTTCGACCTCTTTGATATCCTGCATACGTCTGAGAACGTCTTCGCTGGATTCCTCGTATTTGGCCTTCTGGGAGCGCAATTCTTCCTCGACCCGAAAGTCTTCTTTCTTGGCCTTCTGCATCTTCGAGAGTGAGGCGTCATATGCAAGCCGACGGTTCTCGAGCTTCTTGCGGGCAGCCTGCAGAAATTAGTACATTAAAAGGGGTTCTGGGAAAACGACGTACCTGATACTCCTTCATCATGGCCAGTGATCGCTCCAAAGACTCCAGCCATCCAGTTGTAGCATTGGCAACATAGCTCTCCTGTGATCGAGCAATTCTCTCGTTCGTTCTGCCCATGCCTAAATGCTAATTAGTATCCATCTTGCCAATTCCAGCCAGTATACGCACTGATAAGACAGTTTCCAAACTCCGAATCCGGCTCAAAGTCCTCCCCATGGTGTATCATTGTCTGACCCAAATATGCAACTGGCAGAGCCTTCTCTCTATCCTCGACTTCCTCGCGTCTTGATATGGACTTGACGTAGGTGGTCATCGACTTATGCAATTTCTCCATCCCTAAAAATCGTCAATTGAGGTCCGCCAGATATCAGAACGCAGAAAACGTACCCTCGTGTCTCAGTGCCATTTCCATCTCCAAGGCCTTGAATTCATCAGACACATTGGTCCTGGCCTCCTGGCCCATCTTCTCTCCCGCCCATTGCTTGACTCTGTCGAGCTTCTTGTTGATATTCATCTCGACGGATGTGTTTCAGATCGAATGACGTCTGTGTATTCGTAAATTGTTGGGAGTGGCAGATTCGACTGCAATGGCAGAGAGCGTCGATCTTATGCGGTGGCGGGGTTGTATTGATTATTGTTGTCTGCGTGATGTGAGGAGCAACAAGCCACCAAATTTTTAGACTTATCCAAAGAATAGGCAACTTTAGTTTCGAGGTATGTCACACGGAGAAGGTGGCGGAAGCGACAGTGAAAGGTCGGATTGTATAGTGTAATGGGAAGACACCGGATCAGAAACAGTCAGACCCAATGCTATTGGGTTTTAAGGCCGCAGAGAGAACGATATGATCCTGGAGGTGCGAGCGAATGGTCTCGTGAGGAGCAGGGTCGGACGCAGGACAGGACGGAGTCAGGTATGAAATCGGAGAAGGAAAGAGTGGGTTGAAATTGCTGGCCGGTCGAGTTTGTTGGCAGGAGATGACGAAAGGCGAGGAAGGGTCTGCCAATTCATGCAGATGTAGAGGGTAGGAAGCAGTAGGTGCGATGCAGCCGGCGGACGATTGAATTATTTAGGTTTGGTCGAAGACGAGCTGCAGATATTGTGGATGGTCGCACCGCGATTGTATTCGATACGGATATCCCAGAGCCAAGGCGCGCTACTCATTGAGCCTGCAGTTGTGGTTATGTGGTCGTGATGCCCCTGTCAAGGAGATATCCTCATTGACGCCTCAGAAGCCTTCGGTATCCGCCTAGCAACAAATTTCCTGGAGAAAAAGGAGATGCGAAATTCTTATCCACATCCATATCCAATCAACTTTCCCTTGTCTCTACTCTCACGGTCTGCGCCACGATATTTGTGGATGAAACCTTTGCGCTCCTGGTATGGCCAGCAGCGGTCTCGTCCATTGGACACGAACCACGAACCTCAAGGAACTGACGCCTAAGTCTGACGCGGCAAAAGCACGCGCGGAACCACGAGCATTTTCAGTGGCGACCTCATCAAGCGCTGATTCTCCGAGTGTTACAGGCCATGGACAGAGCGCTATCCGTTGATGGGACCACCTGAAGCTTTGGCAAATCCCTTTTGAAACGTTATATGCAGGTATATTTAGAACTGCCGCCAAGTTTCATCTCTAATAGAAACACTAATCGAATGAGTTCCTCAACACTTCCGCATCGAAGTTTTTGGTGACGCCGTCGACTGGAAGGCTTCTCCACCACTTTCGCTAGAGTGGGGATCATGGTCTAGAAGCCTCTTAAGATTTTGAGGCGGCGCATAAAGTTGTGGGTTCATGATGCTTGGCATCGATAGGGTTTGGAGATATCAGACCAAAATACGGTGTAACCGGCCAAGATCTCAGAGGTTGTTGATTATGTATTCACGGTTTGGACCAGACTTTGACATTATTTAGACTTCGAGATTGAGGTCACGCGGTGTCGAAAAGGGGTCAGACGGACAACCTTATTCAAAGGCCACGACAGCTATCATGATGTAGGGCCGAGCTTCCCGTCGCCATGAATCTCGGGATGATCGGGCCTCGCACATCGTGATCTGTGATGGGGTCGTCGGATTTCATGGATAAATACGACGTATTAAGAGGGCAGCTGCTCCCTCGAATGATTTGACAGAATTTTGCTTCTCGTATCTGCTTGTCATGACAAGCAATAGCTCTTCCAGATTCGAGATTCGTGCCTTGCTCGCTAACTTACTGGATGTCCCTCGTCCTCGTCCTTGACCTCGACGTCGACACTATGATATATGGAATGAAGTAAATTCATACCAAGGAGGCAGGGTTGTCTTTGGGATTTGTAACTGAGCAATCCTACAGATGGAGGTTTGTTGGTGCAGTCTTCGAAACTATTGCGGAATTAGCCACTTACTCTTTATGCCAGGATAGACAGCCAACTTGTTCGATGAGGGTTCAGATAAAGTGCTCGGGAAAGATTCCAGTTCCTGGAGGCAAAATACAAGATTACTAAGCGCGACAACATGTCGTTCCAAAATACTTCCATAACAATAGCCTGTGGAGCCTCTGCACTGAAACAATACGATGTCTTTGTGAATTGCTAGCTCTTTCACGGAGGTATTCCATACTTCGTATGACTTCCTCCCAGGAGACATCGCGAAGACAAGCCGTTGAGAAGCTTTTTTGTTCTCATTGGCTCGGCAGTTGGCCGTAAGACATATGTGGGGCGAGGTGGGGTTTTTCCGCTTGATACCCCGTGTGCAGCGGTGCTTGGACGTCTGGAGCCACAATATCCCGTGGATTTTAGGACACCTATTTGCGCCAACCCGGAGATTTTAGATTTGCATTCGATTCATCACTGACTGTCATATCACCGTATATGCTCTTGCAGTCTGGCCAGAGTCCGACCTTGGCACCAAATCACCGTGGAGCGACGTTATTCACGTCGCCGAGGCTCCTCAACATCGAAATGCAGGATACCTCTGACTGGAATCATATGACTCCTTACTTGAACGCCAACGGACTTATTCTTGAGAAGAACTCCAAGAGGTTGAATGTCGCGTCAGGCTTGGAACCGGGGTTACACGCATCTTTACCGATATTGGAGCTTAGTGACGAGAACTTCAGAGCCTCTTGTCGCGACGGTATTACACGCAAGCTCGAGCCTAGAAAGTCCAGCAACATTAAGGTCATTCATACTTGGATACTAGCGTTTTGCATGCTCAGGCATTCAAAGTAAGCTCTAAAAACTCCTGGATATCATCCCAACTCCCATATATCCAAACTATTGCACAGCTGCCATACGAGTAGAAGGACACAGCTCATCAAGACGCCCGGACATAATTCCACCCCCAACATACCCAACGTTGCCTTGGATAAACGCCATGCGAGTGGTAAGAGAGAGTACATCGCCCAGCCCTCCATAACCCATCCCATCAAACACCATCTCCCAACGCTACACTCCACTCATCCTACCTCCCATCCACAACGCCCAGCAACACAGAACCGACCATAACCATCATACTGCCGTAACTCCAGTGGTTCCATTCGCCCTTTCCCATGTAACTTTTACAAATCCAGCCATCAACCCCAGCAACACAACCACCTGCAATCAGAACCAAACCCAATGATTTTCTTGTCCCAAAGAATACATTTGCATAAACAGCCATTGACGCACCGATGAGCTTTGCTCCAAATGCAATCACTACAGCAAATTAGTTTGGCTGCCTTCCAAAGAGACGAGATGAGAAGGAGAGGCCATCGGCTTTGGAAATTCTCTGAAGCAAAATCAAAAGAAAAAGACGACTTGTGCAATCAATTAAAATAGGATCAGCCGTCGTAGCAAGATCTTGCAATTCGAACATAGAGAGCTCAGACATGGGGTTCCTGATCGAGTTGATGCCGTAACCGAGTGACATCGTTGCGAAGAATGTCGCGATGATGGTGAGGATTGGAGACTGGGAGAGTTTTGCCATTTTGTGCCATTTTCGGATGAGTTGTTTTTGACTGAGGTTTTCTCTATTGTATTATTGTTGATTTGATGCCCTCGAGATGAGAAAGTGAAGTTGTTTAAATGTTCCCCAAGCTGGGAGATTCACGTAAGAAGCGGAGTCCGAGCTGGAGGCCGGTTAGGTTGTCAAAATAGGGTACCTGCTTTAGCGAGGTACGCTATGGCGGCGGCACAGCCTGCTAAGACAGCGTGTCAAGCCCTATCCGTTACGCTGCCATCAGGATTGCACCTCGCCTAATTTTGGCGGGAACATCAAAACTCCCCAACTCACCTACTTCAACCCTTCTTCGATCGAGCAAACATTAATAGAATTTAATGCGAAATGGATGCAATTAAAATATAAAACCCAATAGATCATTACACTAAGCAATAGGAATTTTACACAATTATATTGCGATTAGTAAGCGTCGCAAATCGGGCGAGATTTAGCGATGAGGTGCAATCCTGATGGCAGCGTAACGGATATTTGCTTCATAGGCTACAAACAGATAGCTAAGAATTAGGTGAAGGTAGTGAGACTCACACTCGAAAGCTCCGAGAAATTCGGACTTGGGAAGATTTGTATCTAAATCCAGAACTCACTTCTTCCAAAATTGACGTCGTAGCGGGAGAACAAGGCGAGAGGATGGGTATTAAACACCTCCCACCTTCGTACACCACCATGATGGTCATCACACCACGATATCTTACACTATCCAGGCATCTCGCAACGCTGCCTCCACGTGCATGGCCAACTCCGATAATTGTGGTATGACGCGACGTGGTTGACGTCACGGATGATCACGTCGGGACTGAGCTCCCTGGCCGCCACCTCTGGTCCGCATTGCAGTTAGGAGGATATGCTGCAGAAACTTCAGCAACGAGGCTACGAGAGTACTGACAAGCCACGTGGCAAACAAGGGGGCCGCCATGGTTGACTATCCAAGTTCTTGATAGATGCTGGGTGGGTGAGAGTGACAAGGTATTGTACTCGAAGAACCTTGGATTCGCGAGCTAAGGTCTACCTTTTCAACGTCCAAGTCGTGGAGGGTTTGTTTAAGGGACCTTGCTGGGCAAGAGCAGCGACCTCGGTGGCAAATCTGACAGACAGGTCAAAGTACAAATAGAAAGCGTGCAGCTCGAAGCATGCCGCCGATTCATCCATCTCGGTTCCCTTGCTTTTGGTAGGAGTAGAATCGGCCTGCATTTTCAATGTTCCGTGGCTTGTGGGACACTTGTACTACTGGAGTGCGACTCCACATCCCTCACCAGGACATTTGAATTGGCTAAGATTTGGTAGCCCACAAGCTCAACAGCTGTGGAAGAGGGAGGAGGTGGACGTGAGAAGGCAAGAAGGGAGTTGTTTTAGCTTAGCAATATCACGTCACAGCATTAAATAAGACTCAATAAGTATGGGAAGCATGAGAATTGTATTGTCTTCCTACTCAGCTATAGCCACGTCCAGCTATCTACCAAGTCCACCAACCATCATGCACACCCGTGAATTCCATCCCCAATGCCATCATCTCATCTCTCAAATCCTCAGCCTGGTATTCGTCATCTCATAGCAGATTTTCGTCGGATAGCTTGTAAAAGCAATGCAATGGGTATCATGCTGATCGCTGCCTCTAACGCCCTATAATACAGTGCAAAGCAAAGCTCCAGTAATCATGTATGCCGTCAAGTGCCTTTTTTTTTTTTTTTTTTTTTTTTTTTTTTTTTTTTTTTTTTTTTTTTTTTGAATGTCTCCGCCCATATGCTCTGTGTGTAAAGGGGAAAAGTGTGCAAAGAAAACGTGAAGTCTATGTACAGCGTGAAAGCAAAGGGACTGGGTTATGTGAAGGGCATACTTTTGCAGTGTGAGCCCCCTTTTTTCTTTTCTTTTTCTTAGTGTTTTCAGTCCTTTTTGGGGAGAGGCGTGGCTCGAGAAGAAGCCCGCGAGTCCTGACGACGACGCATCCTCGTATCGTTGATCTCCTTCTCGGCCCATCCTGGAATGCGGGGTGTGCGAGCAGGAGATTGTGTGGATTTGGGGAGTTCGACCTCGCCGCGGGAACGTCGATTCTTGTTCACGGCTGCCATGACTCTTTCGTCATCTTTCGCAAGAGGTTTTCGTGAGGATGAGGAGTTGTGTTTCGGCGGTCTCGTGACGGGTGTTCGTAGGTTTTGTACAGGTGGACGGATTGGTAGACGAGCCATCGCTGTGAACGTTGCTGACTAGAGAGTTTATGCATTAGCATCTACTTTCTTGGATGAAAGAAGCCGACGAATTTTTCGAGAGCAGATTTCTTCTGACGATGGCTGCCTTCACTAACTGGAGAAGGAGCTTGAGGAGCAGCAGAAGCGTTAGGGGTTCTTAGGTCTACTAAGACATCTCCATCGACCGAGCGAGATCTCCGAGCTTGCCGTTGCTTTAGGACGTGGCGGGTACCCCCGGAATTGATCTCAGTTGAATCGCCCAACACCTGGAGGGCATTGGGTCGGCTGCCTGGCTGAGTTTTCAAGGGGTGGTCGCTAGTAACAGCGGTCTGAGACTTCAAGACCATCGTGCCATTCTGTTGTGTCTTCAAAATTGAAGGATGCGAAGAAGAATTAGGAGCGCCTACTTGTCCAGTTTGGCTTAGTCCGTTGCTGCTGCTTGGTGTTGGCTTAGTGATTGAGCTCAGCAAGGGGCGCATGAAGTCCTCAACACTCAATTCCGAGGTGATAATCTGGCGGCATTTTCCCGGGGTCTTCTTCAATTCATCGTAGGAAGCACGCCTCAAGGCCAAAAGATGGTTCTTTTCAGGGACGTTGTCATGTGCCCAAGCTTGAATTTTTTGCGACTTCAATCTAGGTGTGTCCTTAGGAGGCCGACGGTCTTCCTCGATGGACTCGAGCGCTGCCTTCAATAGATGGCCGTGGAACATAGCGGGCTTCTTGTCTTGTGCTACTTTCTGATTGGGAGTGCTACCTGGTGTAGAGTTGATCTGCTTCTGAACAACTGGGCCAGGGACACGTTGACGCCCAGGCATGGTGTTAGCTTTGTTGTTCAACTGCATGCGTGGGATTGGAGATGAAGAGCTCTCATCATCTTCCTGTCGAGTGGAGGCGCCAAGGACAGGAGACGACGGAATTTTGGATGTGCCTGGGCGCGCTGTGGTTTGGGGTAGGCCATTTCGTGACGCCGTAGTCGTGTTAGTCGACTCCGTCCCATCACGTTGCTGAACCGAAGAAGTTGCAGGTGCCTGTTGAGGAACTCCTGCAGCGCAGGCTCCATTTGGGGTGGAAGGTCCTGCTACTTGTCCTGGGGCCAATATCGAGCCAGGTTGAGCAAACGATCTGCTGTCTGAAGGAGCACGCATATGACCTTGATTCTGTGCTGGAGGGTGCAATGGATTATTTGACTGGCGACGAGATTGTCCTGGGGGATAAATCGGACCTTGCGTGGACGGCACAACAGCTGGACCTTGGAGGTATGGTGGCTGACGCTGTTGCTGTTGCTGCAGTGCTTCCCATTTCTTCGGGTCGGTGCGCCGCAATTGCGATTCGTATTGGAGCCGTGTCATCTCCTTCTGTTCCTCAGGCGTGAATTTGATATCAAGGTCGTCGCGCGCAAATGTATCAGTTTGCACTATTGCACAAATGGTTCTCGTCTGTGTTTGGGTTGCCAGTATCTTGTCCAGAACTAATGGATCTATACCTTGGAATTTAGATAGATTCGTTTGAGGAACATCCTTTGGCTCAAAAAGATACTCGCCTAGACTCTTCTTGGCGGAGGCGATAGGATTCTTCTTATCGATAACTCGAGATGCTAGTTGCATCTTGTAAATGGTCTTGTTGTGGATAAAGGTTTCAAATGTGCCTCCAGTAACGAACCGGTATACGTATGTTGGCTTCTGCTGACCAATTCTATATGCTCTGCCAACAGCTTGCTCTTCCTTGGTAGGGTTGAATTTGAAATCGAAGATGATGACTCGATTTGCGCTTTGAAGATTCAGGCCGAGACCACCAGCCCCAGTTGAAATCAAGTATACATCGGCAAGTCCGCTATTGAATGTCTTTGTCATCTGTTGTCGCTTCGCCATGTTGGTTCTACCATCAAGTCTAGCGTAATTTCTGCCCTGATTGCGACAAAGCTTGTCGAGATAGTTCAACGTCGGGATCGATTCGGAGAAGACTAGGGTCTTATCGCCAGCATCCTTGGCAGCATCTAAGATCTGACACATGATTTTGGCCTTATAAGACAGGTCAATAGCATCGAGATCACTAACTTCGTGCTGGAAGAGGTGCGTTACCTCGGCAATAAGGCTTTCAGAGACACCAACCTTCCATACTGGGGCATTGATGTCCTCTCCATTGTCGGCATCAGTAGCATCTCTAGAATCCGGGTTCCCAGACGCCAGGTCAAGTGTCTTTTGGGCATCCTTCTTCCGCTCGCCCAGTTTCTCGTTGAAACAGGAGGGATGATTGCACAAAAGTGATAGAATCGCAAGCCAATGCCATATTGTCGTTTGAGTGATTTGTCCATCTTTGGTTCGGGCGTAGGTAGGGTTCTCAAGCATAGATCGAACATAGAGAACGTATGCCTTTCGTTGAATCTCTGTCAATGGTACGGTGATTACAAACTCCTTCTTTTCCGGAAGATCGTTCTTTAGAACGGACAAGTCTGCTCGGTGTATCTTTGGAGCAAGGTCTCCGTTCAAGACTCCTAGCATCTTCAAAGCTTTTCGGCGTTCAGAGCTTTGACTGTCTTCGTAAAGACCGGTCGCGATAGGTTCAACGTACTTGGCCCGGAACTCCACCAGAGGACCAAGATAACCTGGACGAATTAGCTCCCATTGCACCAACCAGAGGGTAGACACAGAGAGAGAACTTACCAGGCGCCACGAAATTGATCATCGCATAGTACTCTTCCAGCTTGTTCGCCAGAGGAGAACCTGTAAGGGCAATTCGACTCTTCGTTCGGAGCTTGAGTGCGGCTTTGCTCACAGCAGCGTCCATGTTCTTTAACACATGTGCCTCATCCGCGACCACAATATTCGGACCTTGGAGTAACTGATCGGCGGCTATCTTGACCTTCTCTGGATCCATATCCTTGAAATGTCCAGGCTTCTTTGCATCGAATATCTGGAACATAGTATATCCCATCAGTAGGACTCCGCCGTCTTCGTACCAATCTGCAATCCTTTGAAGTCGACTACCTATGTCCTTGATGGAAGAATCAATTTTGCGGATCTCGCCGAGAATGCCAGGTGGAGCCCAGGTTAGCAGTTCGTCAACCCAATTGTCAAGAAGAGTAGGAGGGCAAAGAATCAATGTTCTTGACACTCGAAGGCTCTTCGGGATCTGGTTTGAGATGGCTTCATCGGTACTAGAAGCTGCCTCGGCGATTGCCACTAGCAAAGTGATTGTTTGCATAGTCTTGCCGAGTCCTATCCAAAAATGTCAGTCAAAAAGTATGCCAAACAGCACTATATTGAAGTTGATGAAGTACTCACCCATTGTGTGTGCTAGCAAGCATCCTTCCATTGCCGCTTCATCGGTACGCGTAGTTATCTGATTCCACAGGAATCGAACACCGTCAACTTGGTGCGGCTTAATACTTCCGGCAATGTGATTGCAAATTCGGATGGATTTCTCTGGATCATCTGTTGAGTTGATGACGAGACGAGCAAGATCTAGATCTTCAGCCCGGCCAGAAAGGGCAAGCTTCGCTTGTAAGATCTTCCGGCGTTCCTCTTGTTGGATTTGGCGTTGCTTGTCATCCTGACGACGGGCTAGAGCATCGACATCTACGTGAACTTTTCTCTTCTTGCGCTTGTTACTCGGAGAGGCCTCAGCGAGTACTTCGCTCTCACTCGTACTGGAGATGGTCAATCACTGCTACAAGATCCGATACAGGGTACTTACGTGGTAGTTCTACGGCGCTTGATTGATGAGCGAGGGCTTTCGTCATCATCTTCCATGTCGGCTTCTGCTTCCTTGCTATTTTCATTGCGAGGGGAACACGAGGGGGTAGAAGGTAATGATGGTTGCGAAATATGGCCGAGGTATTCTTCCATTCTGCAGCAGAGCTTGTAAAAAGGGGTGAAGTGCTCAGACTTCCCATTGAGAACTTCCCGAAGAACGTCGGTCTTGGTTGTGTATGTCATTGATTCCCAGGATTGTCGACTGTATTGGGATTTGACAAACATATGGAAGAGCCTAATAAGCTCGGAGAGTGCCATAAACTCGTTCGGCTGCATATCGTCCACAATATCCTCGGACTCAACCATGGCCGTAATGACTTTCATGATCTCACTCCAGAGCTCGTCAGGCTCAGTGGTAGAGAAATATTCGAGAAGCTCGGTCCTGGATGTAGGGTTCATTCTATAGAAGACCTTTATCAATAGACGATGATGATCATCTATTGCAGCCCATGCTCGATAGCTGTATTTGTCGATGGCAACGGGGTCGTTGAAAGGGGGGAGATCATCCTCATCCGGGATCTTGTCCTCTCTGGTGGGGGAAGAACTTAGTGAGGAGTTCAAGTTGATAAGCTTGAATTTGGGTTTTGGCTTGTCAGGAGTGGTGAGATCGATAACATCATTTTCCTGTTGTGGAGAATCGTCGGAGGAAATATAGATCGAGTCATTAGGTTCATTGGGAGCAGTGATTATTGTTAGCCGTGTTGACAATTCACCCTTGATTGGCATTTTCGTGCGTTCGGTCGAGAGTGGTAAAGGCTCATCATCCTCAGACGACTCATGCTGTACGGAAAGTTTGGGCTCATCGTGAGAGCTTCGAAGGACGCCATCTGGGCTTGGAGCGTCAATATCTAGGCTTGTCGACCTATCAGGGCTGGAGTGTGCTGTGATGTCGGCTTGTTGTTCCGGCTCCCACTCATCCTCAACATCGGCCTCAGCCTCGATTTGACTGGGTTCGTCCTCTGCGATGGCTGATTCTTGCTGGGCTAGGTTATCACCTAATGTATTGAGCTCTGACAGGTTTCCCTCGTCATCGGTTACCACGAAGTCACTCAAGCCATCGTCTGAGTCGTCGGTCACACCCTCATCCTCGCTTCCAGAACCAATGTCCTCACCATCGTCGTCGACATCAGTGGTCTGCTTAGGTTGCTTTTTAGGTTTAGAAGCTGACAACTTCTTGGGCGGCTTTTGTGGAGCGGACTTTTGCTTCAAGGTCGAAATCTTCCAGCGCAATTCGTTAATATCAAAGACAGTGTGTTCCATGCTTCCACAAACTTTCCGAGCCTGCGACTTGCTTGTCCATTCCATAGACGCAAGCTCATGGCGCATTTCCGACAGCCGCTTATTGCGCAGAGCAAGGACCCCTTCGACTTCATCAAGCTGCGTATCCTTGCTTCCTTCCTTGCGAGACTTTGTCCAGAGACCCCAAGCCTTGTTCTGCAGTTTCGGCAGGTGCTTTTCCTTCCATCTTGACTTGAACACGGCCAAAGCTTCCTCGATCACCTGGTTGACTTCTTCAAGACTGATTGCTTTTCCCTTGATTGGCTTCTTCATGGTGCGCACAGCTTTCATGGCTTTCTCTCCCTGTTCTTGACTGATTTCGTTCCAGGTAGCTTCGTCGTATTCATTTTCGGAGCCTGAATCGCCAAAGACCGGGAGGAGTTCGTCACCGCCTGGAATATTTCCCCATTTCTTCTGAATGTATGCCAATTGATCGTCGTAGTCGCGGGGCTGAATCTGGCCAACGAAGAATTTTGCGTCGCCTCGAGGATTCCTTGAGCTCTTCGGGTGCATGAGACCTCTGTACTCCGTGGAGACTTTTTCCGGAAGAGTATCCGCATTAGGCCAAGCATATTCTTTACCATGGCGTTTCTGCATTCTTCGCTCTCTCAACTCAGATTCCTCGAGCTCGGGAAAACCTGGGGCAAGTCCTCTCGCGGCATGAACAGCGCCATCACTCTCTCTGAAGAAAAGCGTGCAGGATGGTTGCTTTTGTAGTTGCAAAGGTACAATGTCCACCAAGTCTCTACGATAAGGGCGTACGAGAGTCAATCGGTCCTCTTCTGTTCCCACTTCATGTGGCTTGTAATGCAAGAAATATTTGATAGAGTTGTGGACATATGTTCGGTGACTGCTGGAGATGTTGCGGAATGATGAGGAGAACTCGAGATCGGCGTCATCATCATCTTTCAGATCATCGCCAATAGCCGTGCCTTCGTAGAAGATGTCGTCGACGGGAAATTTGCGTTTTGGAAGATAAAATGATCTGGCTGGAGCTGTCAAAGTTACTTGCTGCTTGTGAGGATGTTGTTTGGCGAGAACTTGAGTATGTCGGTCATCAGCAGTGGTTAGTGCAAATGCTTGCTCTTCGCCTAGTTCGTTCTCTTCGCTTGGTGTATCTTGGTGATCATCGTAGTTGTGGATCAAGCCGTTCTCTGGGTGTTCAAGACCATCTGAATTATCTGCTGTCTCCTGCTCAAGTATATCATGTGCAACATCTGGTTGTGGGGTAGAGCTGCGCGAAGGATCGCCATATTCGCGGGAGGTCATCGCTGGTAACAAGCCACCTCGACGATCACGCTCTGCGGCTTCCATACGCGCCTTGACTAGCTCTTCGGGAGAGTAACCACTGATATTGATGATGGTAGAGCGCTTCTTACCATCCGGACCGATTGACACAGTAAGTTTGTTGATTGGGCGCAGTTGGTCATCGTTATAGGCGACAACTTCTTGATCGTCCACGGAGGCAGAGCGCTTTCTCTTCCTATCGCTGCTTGGTGAAGTAGGCTCAGCGTCCTGGCCACGCTCTGGTATCTGACCGCGTCCTTCCAGTAGGAGGTCCTCGTCATGATCAACAGCAGCGAATATCAGACCATGAGCAAGTTCTTCGTCATGGAGTGTAGAGCTGATGGGCATGTCTGCTGGCGCATCTAATTTCTGTCTCTTACTGTTAGGCTCGTCAGAAATTAGAGTCGTGCCTTGAGATGCTCGGTCGGCTGCTTCGAAGTCATCAGGATGTTCTGAGGGCTCCTTTTGGGAAGACGCGGGTCTGGAGGCTAGCTCAAGCTGCATTTGTATAGAATGAGACTTGCCCAAGGCTAGCTTTTCGTCCACGGCGGAGAGTGCTGCCCGAATTTGGTCGATTTGAGCTTGGGGAGCTGTCTCCATGGCCTCCTGGAGAGACTTCCCAGTTGTCAGAAGCTGTGCGATAGAGGGCTCAGCGAATTGTTCTTGTGATGGCGCATTCCTAATTGCAGCCGGAGCTGATGATGGATATGTAGAATATGGTGCATCTATCTCTCGGCGCTGTGCTAGAGGAACGGAGGCATGAATTTGCATCTCATTGTCTCGGAGGCTCTGAAGATCTCGTGCGGCTGTAAGGATGGCACCAGAAATGGCACCAGAGATGGCATTGGTGATATCTTTGGCATCATTTACCAGTCGGCTCTGGACTGCAACCTCAGCTCGGACATGTCTCATGTACATGGTACTTCGCCTGCGGAGCTCGTCGATTGCGTTGCGTATGTAAGCTCGATAAGCCAATACCTTGATGCCGATATCCTTCAGAGCTTGGTCGTCGATTTCTGAGAGGAGCATAGCACCGTCAACCATGTTATCTGTGAATAGCGGCTCGAGCATCTTTGGATCAGGAATTTGTTTGTATTTCGGATTCCATGATCGATTGGTCGTAGACAATTCTTGGATGACTCTGTCGACGGACCAGTCCCACGGGTCTTCTCCTAGGGAGCCTGAAGCCATAATGGACAGGATCCATGCATCGGGGGTAGATGGAGGTGGTTTTTGTTTCGTCCACGAAGGACAGGATAGCGGGACGCCGTCAAGCCAACGTGCAATTGAGAGAGAAGCAGATTTTTCTATGGAGGTTACTTTAGCCATCGTATCAAAGGACAGACGACAGACGGCGACGTGTTGAAGTATGAAGTTGCGGTAGAACAAAGTGGGTGTGGTATGAAATTTTGTGGACGGGATTGTGGGAAAGGTACACATAAAATTCGCGAGAAATAAAAAGCGTAGGTGGTGGTCAAATTAAGGTTTGGAAAAGGGAAAGTTGAAGAGAATAGGAAATGTGGTTTGAAGGTGAATGTGTTGTGAAGGTGAGCGTATGTGAAGATGACGCCCAAACTGATATTTAGAACTTACGCGAAATGAATGCCCGAAAACCCTCAACAAAGCTCAGGCTCCAGACTCGGCGGCGTCATGGGAAGAATTTGAGGCTTATTCACGTAGAGGGTCGCGATCTTGAAGAAGGGGAGGGTGGAGGAGAATTCAGGCGGCAATCTTCGAATCACAAGCTGGTGGAATTTCGATCTCCCAGCCTTGACGGGACAATGGAGGAGATGAATGCAACAGGTCCGTCTTTAATGCAATAAGGAAAGGTATCGAAAGAGTCGTGGTTTGTAGATCGGGGAAAGGAGAAGGCGTATGGTTCGAGAGGAGGTGAAGTCAATGTTGGATTCGACGCGTCTGGCGTCTGTCCTTATCACGATTTCTTATCTTCACGTGTGGTCTCACCTAGTCCAAAATAGGACTAGATTATATTCTCGAGTATTGCGCAATGTGGAGTTCGAAACTGACCCCCATGATTTACAAATCATTGATCCGAGCTTTTCTCGAGGAACCTCGAGCTCGCAGTGTTCCAGAAAAGCACACATCAAAGTACCAGAAATCCAGGGTCATTCATCAGTCTCACGTACTCACCAGCCATGGAATAAACCTACTAAACTCCCTCTCAAAAGACCTACGATTTCAATACGTTGTCCGACGTCGCTTTTTCCACATCGGGCGAGACTCGGTCCTCAGTCAGCTTTCTTCTTCTTTCTGAATATTCGTTGTGCAATACCAATTCCCTTGAGCGGGTAAAGCATTGTGATCCGCTCACTTTCGCTAAAGAGAACACGAGCCTCAACATGGCCCCAAGTAGAGCTTTCGAGAAGCCTTACCCTCCTACTTTGTCAACAGGAGAGGCCAAACATTTGCTTTCTACAATCAAAGACTGGTCTGTTGCCCATGGATTGACGGTACGACCACCGCCGTCTCTAGTCACGGCCGAAGCAGATCCTCAAGGAATTTTAGCCACTACGGCGCCAGTCACATTATTCCCGAGTCCGTTTCCAAGAGTGTGCTTTCAACAAGCTAAATCCATTCAAAAGGCATACAATAGTCTATATGCAGCAATAGCACAGGATGAGGAGTTCTTGAGAGATATTGTGCAAGAGTAAGTCGCCATTGAATTTTTCTTGTTCTGTTTCTCATCCATTTCTCACTAGCTCAAATGACGCGAATATGCCAGCAAGCTAACCAGAGGCAGGATCATAGAAGTCGATGAATTCATTGCAGAGCTATGGCAGGTACATCTCAAGGTCAAAGAAGAAGGATATACCCAGGTACTATCTTAAATCATCCGCATGGCAGTTCTGCTGACATGTTGCAGAACCTTTCCTTGGGACTATTCCGTTCTGATTATATGGTTCATCAAGCTGCCGATGTCGAACCAACCATCAAGCAAGTCGAATTCAACACAATTGCTTCTTCTTTTGGAGGATTGTCAGCTCAGACCTCAAAAATGCATAGGTAGGCCATCTGGCTCGCATGCCCACTTTTGACTGCAGAACACATTTTTCAATCTCCCAGCTATAGCCAGACTTTCTGGGCCCTTTTATGGGGTCATGGCTTTCATAACGGCGCCAGCGTTCAGGCTGAGATAGCCCCGGCAAAGCTGGGCCATTGGAAATTGATCTTCGCATTTACATCACATGACTAATGCAACGCAGATATCTTGCAAAGAACGAATATCCTTTGCTCGAGAACCTTCTCCCAACTGAAGACTTCAATGCCCCAGAGAACAACAGCGCCCAAGGTCTAGCATCCGGGATTTTGGCTGCATTTGAAGCCTACAAAACCTCAAACTCCCCTCTCCACGACCCATGCGTCATCTTCCTTGTCCAAGACCCAGAACGAAACATCTTCGACCAACGACACCTCGAATATGCGATCCAAGACCACTCAGTTCCCGTCTTCCGCCTTCCATTCCCGGAGATCCTCTCTCGAACATCGATAGCAGAAACACCAAAACGTCAACTCCTCTATCACCTGCCAAGCAACCCCAACAAAATATTCGAAGTAGCCGTGGTATATTTCCGAGCAGGCTACGGACCAAGCGATTACCCTAATGCAGAAGCATGGAAAGCCCGTCTGCAAATCGAACGCTCACACGCCATCAAATGTCCCACAATCCTTACCCAACTCGCTGGCGCAAAGAAAGTACAACAAGTACTCGCTACACCCACCTCTGCCTCTACACCTTCCATCCTCCACCGTTTTGTAAAGAACGCTTGGGCTGCTACAGAAATAGAGAGACTAGAAAAGACGTTCACGAATATATTCCCACTCGACGAATCACCAGCTGGTCTTGAAGCACGGAAATTAGCTATCGATGAAGAATCGTGCAAAGGGTACGTGTTAAAGCCCCAGCGAGAAGGAGGAGGAAATAACACATACCGATCCGCGATCCCTCCATTCCTAAAGTCGTTACCGGAAACACATTGGAAATCCTACATTCTCATGGAAATCATCACTCCGCCTCCAGTCCACAACACCATCCTGCGAAATGGCGTTCTAGAACAAGGAGGCGTCATATGCGAGCTAGGAGTCTACGGGACGTGTGTCTGGAACCAAGAAACGAAGGAGGTGCTGCATAACGAAGAAGCTGGATACTTGCTGAGAACGAAGGGTGACAAGAGCGAAGAAGGAGGAGTAGCTGCTGGGTTTGGGAGCATGGATAGTGTCCGACTGGTGTAAAGACATTGATGATGTCCGAAAAGTTGGTTGGTATTTCGGCTCAGCAAATGTCCCAGCCATTGAGGGACATTTGACTTCAGTATATTGTAGCCAGAACCAGGTCTATCGTCTTCCGATTTCCTCCGCTCGATTATTGTGTGAGTGCAAAGTTATGCTGACCTCGCATTCAAAGTCCCAAGTTAGGACGGACAATCTTGTCTTCAAGCTTCCGTATAAGAACGCGATCACTATCAGAGTAGCAACGTTCATGAAGAAAGTATGAATTTGATCGCTATGCTACACATACAGTCGCCGAGTACCCTTCAATGTCCCGCTCTTTGTGGTGATTATCAACGCCTCTAGCTAGAATCTACGAGTACCATATTCCAAGTCTAGTAAAACTGACGCTTCGATATTTCAAATAGGGGGATCCACACCCCCGCTTTTACCCTCAGCTTGACCATACCCATAAGCTCGAGCACGTCCAGCGACCTCTACGAAACGGTTTTCTTCTCCTTTAAAGGTGATATGTAAGAGGCGGTCTATCTGCATCAGTGTACCAGAACTCATCTGAGTCATCTGTTCTGTATCTGTCGCGAGGAGCGTGGTTCGAGATGCCAGATCACGTGTCGAGTGCGCTGGCGCAATCGATGAAACCATCTGCGTCTCGTACGACGCACTGGATATTCCATATATTGAGCATTCCCTCCTTAGATAGAAGGGCAGACACAATAGGATACAATATCATTGGATTAGCTCATACGAAGCTAGCCCTGTGATCCGTATCCGCCGTGCTCTATTCACGTGAATCACATTCGAATCCTACCTGTTTTTCCAACAGTATCCTTCGTTTAGCTCGACGGCCGGGACTTCAGCTTCTTCCACTTCCTCTTGTCTATTCAAGGGGAAAGGAGATTCCCTCCGAGGAGTTTCCACCTTGAACATCAAGCCTTCCCCGCTAGTGCGTATTCTTTTATTCGGGCTCTGCTCTTCGTCCTCTTGTGAGCTTGTTGTTTTGCATTTTCGCCCACTCCTTCTTTCATTCCGAGCTACACTTTCAGTAGCTCTCACAAGCGTATTGAGGTTCGTCCTATCTATACTAAAAGGGTCGTCCTGACGTTCCTCGTCTTCTTCCCGCGCATGCTCTGGTGCCATGTCTTCGAGTGCTAGGCTTACTCTTCTTCGTCGAGTCCGATTTCCTGGAGATCTTCGGGACATTAGTGCTGTCGTAGTTCGAGCCGGGCTACTCGGAAGCGGTGTCCTTCTAGCTACCCTTTCACCCTTGGAAGCAGTGGTAGTTAGGACTCTTCCTTGATCCTGTGACACCAGTTCACCAACTCGCATGATTCGCCAGAAAGATTTCTTTCCCTTAGCCCCCAATCTCTCACACCATTCCGGATCAACAGAACCGGCCTTGATAAAGGGGTTATCTCTCGAAGGTGTAAGAATCGCTCGGATCGACTGATTCCGCTGTTTTGCGTCGGCGCAAACATTTTTCTTCCCAAGATATGCAAGAACGAATGCATCGAGTGCGGACGAGGTAGCTTGACCGCCTGGTACCAAAGCCAGGAAGCTCCATATGGCTTGATTGAGAGAAGGTACCAGGTCCGGTTTGGTGACGTCGAGGGGATCGCCTGGTCTGCTCGCGTAGCCGGGGATGTGAGCGGGGCCAATGTTGAACACTCCAGTCCGGAAACCCAGAGGTAAATCGTCCTCTCCCGTGAAATCGAATTTGACGGCATAGTCTGGAGTGGTACTTGAAGGGTAAGGAGTACGAGCAATACTGCGTCGCTCAGGGTTTATATTCGGAGCCATTTTTTATAGCTGAGGTATGCGGCTTTGTGAAAAGTGGAAATTGGCTTGTTGGGGGGGGATGGGGTTTAAAAAAAACATTTCCCCTGGATATATATATATATTTGTACTTGCTACGTGCAGTCGGGATGAGAATATCTGTATTCTGGTAAGTAGCAAATTTCAAGGACACTACCTGGGGATAGGCCTTTGAATCTGGACTGCACCAACATTTCAACTTTTCGAGGCTAAAGTCTTGGGTAGAGCTTCGAGCAATGCATAGGCCCTAACGTGAAGTAGAATGATCACGGATAGGATTGAGAACACGAAATGATTTTATTCGCTGTGCAGGCTATGCTACATTTTCGCTACTGTGCGACACTCCTATGCATACAATATCCCGCTCGTTGACTCTGTTAAGATTTCACTAGGTACGCAAACTCCGCACTTCCAAAGTCCCGCTCGGCAATGTACGCTGCGCGAGGATTTCTGGGACGATAAGTACTCCATGGAATTGGTCCTATACCAAGACCATATGGATACTCTGTTTCCTGTGGACGTAAAGGAGCGGTCGGAAGAGGACGTCTACTATTACGAGTACGTCGGGGAGAGGTCACTTCCAAAATATCTGGCTGCTCCTCTTGGCCATGCGATGTGCGTTCTGTTTCGGTGATGTTGAGTTCAAGGCCCTCCTCACAAATACCCTTTCGAGCTGTCTTCCTCGGCCTCTGCTGATCCTCCTTTGTTCTTCTCTTGAACGCTATCCTCTTTCTCTTGTTCATCGGGCTTGGGGAATCATATTCCCCATCTTCGAGCACCGTCTCTGCCTCTTCAGTCTGTGGCTCTTGTTCTTCTTCAGCTGACGAGTCGTGGATGATAGAATGTGGTTTATCAGCCCGGATCGCCCTGCTAGATATCCGCATCGATCTAGGTGCCAGTGCAGCCGTAGTTGTAACCGCCCTACTACCTGTCTTATTTGATAAGGCACCACCTTTGCCCTTCTCTTTGGCGTGCTCATCTTTTCTTCTAAGACGCCATAATCCCATTCTACGAGGTGTGTTCAACCCCTCACCAGAACCTTCATCTTGTGTAAAGACATCATCGTGTCTGGAGAGATATGTGCGAACAGTGGATTCCGAGAACGGTAGACATACTGTGCCGTCTCTTTTGCTCTTTGTACCGAGCCATTCTACAAGCGCTTCGTGGATAGCGGCCTTTGACATTTGCCCGACTCGTGCAAGGATCGTATATATAGCCCATTCTCCGTTTGGCAATTCGATCTTTCCGGTTTTCGAGTGCTTGAAACCCGAGCGTCCGGTTCGTTGCATGAAATTTGGAACCTCGTCGGGGTCGATGTCGTTGTAAAATTGTCCTGGTACCAAACCCAAGAGATGAAGCTTTCCTGTCTCCCATTTGACTGCCCAGCCAGGAGTAGGTCTCTCGAGCAGTGCCTCATATGATACTGCTGGGTCATAAGGCGGCCATACATAAGGCTCTAAGGCATCACCTCTTGATGCCTCTGCTTGCGTGTCAGAGGCCGGCTTAGTATCTGGGTAGTCCTCGCTATTTGTGACCAGCCCTTTGGTGTCAATCTTCTCGCCTGAAGCATTGCCATCCACCGCTGAAGACTTCACTTCAAGGAAGAAACTCAATGGTGCATACTTTATGGGGTTGGCCTTCGTAGTGGTGTTGTTTTGGGTGTCGGTAGCAGCTGGACTAGTGTTTGAGGCATTTGCACCTATTGCCTCTGACGGAGATGGTGTGAATTCTGCTGGATTACTCGCTCTCTCTGGGGAGTTCGTTGATCCTCGTAGAAAAGTCGAACTACCTCTCGGTGCAGATGAGGTGGAATTTTGGACCTTTGGACCTTCTGCGGCATCCATTTCGTCTGTGGCTGTTACTATAAATGTAGTCAGAGTACAGTGTTGTGAAGAGGATAGATAGTCAAACATACCTAACTATATACTGAGGACTGCCAGTCCAGATAGTAATGCCTATTGCTTGGTAGCGAATATGAATGTGCGATAAATGATAAATCTCGGAGTGCAGTCGCGATTAAAATACTTATTACCTAGGAAAGACTATAACTAGAAAATCGTTAGGGTAGGAGCGACCTAATATTCCATTGTCTTCGAACTTCCCTCGCAGTACTCCCAAAAAGCGACACACCAGAGTACCAGAAAGCTAGGGACATTCATCAGAACGTGAGAATATGACAGCCCGAGGAAACAAGAGCACTCAAGAAATTCCCCAAATCTTACACCGAAGTCTGCTCAAAACTTCAGTTTCAGACTTCATTATAAAGGCCTAGAGAAGGTAGGACGATTATATCCTCTGAACAAAACTTTATTGAAACGCAAAGTTCAGTCAAGAAATGGATAGGTAAAGGATCAGAGGGACAAAAGAGAAGAGTGGTATTGGTATCAACTCAATTAAATATGTAAACTAACAGAGCTCCCTTGGACATTACCTCTTCCTCCAACAGAGCCCATATCGTACCTTCCTTCCTGGGAGCAATTCATACAGCTTCAACGCCAAACGGTAGATTCGTACAAACGTGGCTTCAATGTCTCGGGGTGTGTAGGTGATTTACATTGTGGCGTGGGTGCGTTTATTCTGCGACTGGAGCGCCTCCTTCCTCACGCTTTCTGAATTGAAGGACTTCGAGTTTCTCTATTGCAAGATCAGTATGGGAGAACATAGGAGGATGTGCGAAGGCCCTACGGTGAACTAAGTTTAATGAGCTTCGGCTCTTGCCTTCTGCGTCTTGGTAGTAGTTCATCGAGGGCTCGGCTTCAACGTAGACGAATGTTCTGAGGGTACGTATTAGCAAATGATCTGCCATTCCGTTGAGTCTGTAGCATTTCATTCCCATCGTTTCCGGCCCGGAGCACAACCCATGATCCTTTCACCCATCACCTCTGAATAAAATCCTCCAACATCCACAGAATAGAGAGGAGGACGTACCCCTTATCCAAGCTTTGAATGAAATCCCTCTGTGCGCCTTCCGGAACAAAGCTCGTAACATTGAAAAAGCTCGTCTTCTTGTTATCACCTCTTCCGGAATCAGTCGCAATGCCATATTTCAAGATCTCGCGTCCGGTGCTGGTGGCTTGTAACTCAGGCTGCGCGGTCAATCGTCCAACGATCGTCATTTTGGCAAATGTGTTGCGATTCGCGGTGCTAGTTGAGAAGAGGCGGGCTTTGGGGAGAGCGGTGGTGGTGCGGCGGATGACGAACGACATTTTGAATCTGCGGTTGTGGAGGGTCTGGATTCGAGAAGGTTGAAGTTTGCAGGTGGTGAAGAGTTTGGAGATGATTCAAATGCGAGATGGAGTGGGACAGTGAGGTGGTTGTTGGCAGGGTGGTGATGAGAGCTGGAGTCGCGTTCGAAATGTCGCGTTGACCCCTATCCGGCTAATTTGCAGCATTTTGGACTATCACGTGAAAATGTGGATACCTCAGACTTTAGCTACAACTTCTTGTCAACTTTCCCCAGAACGGAGAGATTAATCTCTTGCTAATATATGTGGGACTATTGACCAAGAGGCTACCTTTAAATTTTTTTTTTTTTTTTTTTTTAATAAATATAATACAGAGACTATGGCTCTGCCTACTATTGCCTTCCCTACTTTCTTTCAGACCCTCGCTTCTTCAACCACGACTCACTTCCCCTAACCGAAAGAGTAAAGGAACAATTCTAGAGCACTAGATTTCTATTTTTACCTCTTCTTATTCATCTGAGTTTATTTCTCTAACACCTACTTATACACTTCCATGTACAGAAGCAGAACTGCTCTCGTTCCTACCTGCATCCGCCTTGCCGCCCTCCTTTCCAATCCCTCAAACCAGACCAAGCAAAAACAACAAACCCTATGTACAAAAGTACTGTGATCCCATCATAACTCTCATAAGCCCGTTCCTCTCCTTTCCCAGGTCTAAGAACCCTCTTTAATTTTCTCTCTTCTCTCCTTTTGTCTTTTGATGATGTGCGAATTAAAAATTACGTACTGTACTTCGTCTGTATGTATGAACGTATGGTATGGTATCATCTCGTCCATTCCTTCCATCTCCCATCAATTCCACTTCATTTATAAAACTCCCAACGCCTAACTCCCTGCCAGCCCTTCATCCCATCTCTTTCCTTACCCGAAACTGAGCGAGAAGAAATCAAGCAGCTTTATTAGCAATCCCCTGCATCCTCCTCAACGCCTCCCTATGTGCATCCAACATATCCCCTCTCCTCATCCTCTCATCAAACATCCCATCCCTTTCCATCCTCCTCCTCTCCTCCATCGCCCTCCTCTTCTCTTCTTCCTGTCTCTCGGCCCACAACTGACTCCTCTGCCTCTCAATCGTATTTATTCCTCCTCCTATACTCATTCTCCCAGGACCTGCTCCAGCTGCTACACCCCCGGCTTGAAGGTCGTATTGTACAGACGCACGCCAGGAAGCAAGCTGTTGTTCCCTAGCCATTGGCGAAGGGCCAGACGGGGCCCGGCGCGGTTGATGCGAGTCGAATGGTACGGGAGTATTTTGTAACGGTTGCTGTCCTAGCCCCGTACTCGAAGGGCTAGAATGGAGTTGTAGACTCGACTGCCTAATCAACTCCCTCCTTTCCCTAAGAGACATATTCTCATCCGCCTCCTCATCACCATACAAAACCGCTCCCGTATTCGGATAATTATACAAGCTCCCCGCATCACTCTCAGCCCTAACACTCGTCGGCCCACTAGGATGACTACCCGTCCCCGCCGAGCTCGGGAATCTCCAGGAGCCATTCTCAGGCGTCGAAGAAAGTGTAGTCGAAGGGATATATTTCTGCCTAATCATAGAATCCCGTTTTGAGATTAGGGTTCCGGTACTTCCATATGGAACTGAAGGAGTGCTGCTGGGGAATCTGCTGGCGGAAGAGGAGGGCATGTTGGGGGAGTGGGAGGGGAAATCGGATTCGATTGGGGACTCGACGATGGGTTGGGGGATGCCGGGGGAGGAGACGGAGCGGAATCCGCGGGGGATGCTGGTGGGGTTGGAGATTGAGGAGGATTTTTGGGAAGTGAGGGATTGTTGTGACAAGTTGCGGTTTAGATGTTGTTCTTGTAGGTGGAAGCTGGCGGAACTATCGGAGCGTTCGAGGATAGGGTTCTGTGTGACGGCGTATTTGGATTGGATGGAGTTGGTGTGTGTTTGGGGCGGGTGGTTTGATAGTACGGAGACACTGCGGCTGGGTGCTGGGGCTGGAGTCGCGGTTTCGGCGGTTTGTTGGAGTTCTTCGACGTTGACGGGTTTTGCTGTCTCGACGGGAGTAGTGGTCGTTTGCTCTTCAGCTGGGTATTCTGCAAGTTTGAGTTCTTCGGGTTCTGGTGCATCGGCTTGGCTGAGATGCTTGGCCCACTCGTTTGTTCGGTAGCTCATCACAACTCGTGAGAGTTGAGCTGGTAGGCGATTTTTCGTTATACTAGATGGCTTGGAATCGACGGTGGAGATGTGTGATTTGGCTTTCTTAGATTCAGGTGCCGCAACGGTCTCGGCATCAAGTTTTGGATCTGTGCTTGTGGTCAAAGATTGTGGAACGTTCTCAACACTCTCTTTGGCGGCGCTTTCTGGCTTTGCGTCATCTGCAACGGCCGGCTCCTCCTTCGCTTTCTCCACTTCCGAAGCTGGATCTTTGGGTTCGGGAGATGCTACTCTACTCATAGGTACCATTTCCGACTCCTGCGGAGGCCCTGCAACCTCAGCGGTATCTGGAGCTTGATGCACCTCAGACCTGATACTTCTCATGTCCTCGTCATCGCTGAGACCATCCATAGTAGCTGCAATTGAACTTGCTCGATCATCCTCGATGACTCCTCGAGGAATGATGTCTTCTGTGCTATGTCCCTCGCCAATTGTGAATGTCCTGGAATTTCTATTCGACAATGGCGATCTTGGGGATCTGAATGAAGCGTGGGACCGTTGGGACAATTTTCTTAGGATTATCGATCCTGCTGAGAGATGTCCTGATCGTCGCTTTTGAAGTGCTGGGTCTTCGTCCGCAAAAGTTGCAACAGAGGATCGATCATCAGCGAATTCATCTTCTGGGACCTTGAATGGAAGAGGCACGACTTCAGGAATAGCATTAGAATTTCGCTTGGAGTGTCGTCCAGAAGATCCTATTTCCAGGTGTGCCTCTCCGTCAGCTCCAACAACCCTTATCTTCTCTTCTTCTGGAGATGTTGAGTTTCGAGGCGAGGCCAATGTGGGAGATTTCGCGACTGGGATACCGAATTCGTCAAGCGCAGGAGCTGGCTCCGGGTCCCTTGCCACACGCACAATGATGGGTCCTCCGTCCTTGTTGGTCATGACAAGTCCTGCTCCACTCATCTGGGCAGATGACATATCGGCCATTTCGATATTTTCCTCGCCCTTGACCGATGTGACCGTGCTCGTAGGACCCTTCTTCTGACTGTCCATATCGCCAACTCCAGAATCTCGGCCCGCAGGCTCAATCGATTTATTCGCTTCTTTGTTGCCGTATACAGCTTCCCATTGTCCGCGTTCCTCGGCATTAGCGTGCTCGATACGTCGTCCCACGTTTTCTTCCTCCTGCTCCATATTTCGCTCGTCCTTCAGTCTCTCGGCAGCACGCAGAGAGCGTCTTTCCTTGATAATCTTCCAAAGCTTCATCTGTGATACTACTCCGGCAAGGAAAATGACAATGATGGAAGCAAGTTCCACCCTGATTCCTCTGGTCAATGGATATGAAGTCGCTCCGAGAGGAAATAAGTTGCTGTTGAGAGCCCACAAATAAGCCCAAAATTCTTTCAAACCGGCCCGACTGAAGCAATCAATGCCCATAACCAGCGCAGTCGCACCCCCAAATGACACCAGCAAAATCAGTCCATAAGGTCGCGTATAGTGGCTGAATGAGGTTGAAAATCCGGCGATCGTCAAGCATGCAATGAAAATAGCTTTCCCGCTGGTAGAAGTTAGAAGTCCACCAGGTTTAAGAACAAGAAACCACATGCTGAGGCAGAACCCTCCAAGAAGACATCCCAACCCCTCGGTCAGTTCTTGGAAGATGATGGCAGCTCCACCCAGTACCAATCCGGTCATTACCACAGCTACAACGTAGGCTCCTTGGATCGCATTGCTGACTGGAGGATTCATAACGTATATGATCAGAACGGTGACCGCAAGACTGGCTAGGTACGCTGCGGACAGGTAGATGTGGAGCCATTTGTTCTTGATTCCAACTAAGGTGTATACCGCGCCAGTGAGCATCAAAATTACACCTCCAACTGCAAAGCCCGGAGTGACCACAGGAATGATGGGAAGTTCTTGAGGGGTGAGGGTATCTGTTGTCAATCAGCACTGAAGACCACCAGGTAATAGAAACCATCGTACAGTTATAATTCGAGTTGTTGAAATTGAAGGAAGACGATGGAGTTGCGCTATTGCCAATGATATTCGAAGTGACTGCGGTTATGGTAGCTTGCGCAGGAGTGGATGATGCCGAGCTCGAGGTCGAATTGGAAGTTGGAGTTATACTAGCGGACTTCGAGTTCTGTGTGGTCGACGCTCCATTTCCCCCACTACTAGTTTGCGACGGCTTGTCTGTCTGGGATGTCGAGACGTCGGTGACCGAGTTTGATGAAGTTGTAGGTCCATCACGCCTATGTAAGTGAATTGCCCATCTGTCTGCAACAGCGACATTCATACAGAAGAATAACAGCAGAATTGCTATAACCCTTGAGCGCGTCGCATGAACCATAGTGGAAACGTGGAGGTCACCTCTCCACCGAAGCAGAACCTAGGTATAATATAGAAACGGGGAAGGTTGTCGAAAATGTAAAGAGCGTGAGGTCGAAGCTTTCTTTAGGGCCTAATGAGTGTGTGGATGAACAGCATCTGCGCGAGACCTGCTGGCGACTCTTCATGCAAAACAAATGTAAAGCATCCGAATGGATAAGTTGAAAGTGTGGAGAGGGATTTTTCTGGCAGAAAGACAAGGTCTGGTGTTGAGAAAACAGGCAAGACAAACTGGCTAAGACTGCTCGAGTAGTGCCGATCCGGCAACAAGCCAAGCAAGAAAGGTAGGGCAAGCAAGAGGGGGGCCTAGCTTCCTTCGAGGGTTTGGGCTGAAGTTATTCTAGCATTGACGAATGGGAAGAGCGAATGCGAAGATATAAGATTAAACGTGCGTCCAAGCTTCAGACGAAAGAACAAGCTCTGGTACTTACGACTTCGCGAAGGACAAACGCATCGCGACCCCAAGGCGCGAGGCGTCGAAAGCAGATTGCGATGCCCCCATTTGGTATCGACTGGCCCTTTCTCGTCAGATGTCCCCGGCCAGATTGTGGGCGCTGCATGGCCGCCATGACCATCGTGTCTGGCTCTCCACCAGCCAAACCGTCCATAGTGCGGTGATCTGCTGCCAGGTAGAGCAGCCCTGGATTAGTCTGGACTGCTGACGCCCAGTTCTGGCTCTCTCACGCCGTCTTACGAGTCCGGTTCGCAGGCCGCTGGTGGTGCTGGCGTCCCCAGAGAATGACGCCTCTCATCGCCAGCACGGCGTCTGCGGGCTCGTGGACCACTGAGGGCTGGCAGATAGGGGACCTTCGAGACCTTGGTGGAAGGTTTCGAAATGGTTGGATGTGGGAATTACAGCAATGCGTCCACTGGTGACACGAGGTGAAGTGACAGATTCAGGAGAATCAAGACGTCCAAGCCACCACTGCCATGGTACGGTGCTGACGGCGAGCTCATGACCAGGAGAGAGCCAGGAGAAAAGTAGACGGATGGAGTTTCGCAGGGGCTGCAATTTCGGAACAATGACATAACCCGCGCTCGGCATGCCCTCATAATCGCGCTTGGCAGTCGTTTTTCCTGGCGGAAGTTGTGTTGCTTGAGGTCCGGTGCCGTTGGACAGCGGTTCGGTTGAGGAAGAGAAGGGTGAACCTTCTTAGGCGTCAGGGGTTCGAAGCGAGATTGCATGCGAGCGAGATCTAGTGGGCTGACCCGCCAAGCCTTGACAAGCGTTGAGGTGAAGTGCATTGAGACAAGTGTGGCTGGGCCGGTGAGAGATCGATCACCTTTGAGACCGTGTGCTGTTTCTTTTTATTCTCAGGAACTCTTCTCCGTCCTCCACGCAAGCAGTCCTGTGACAAATATAATTAGATATACTTTTCAGCTGAGCTCCTTCGGTCTGCCGACCTCTCAGCAGCAGATGATGCATGTTGCACGCCCGCAGTCCTGGGGTACAACCATATTGGTGGCTTTAATTAAAAATTCAGGGACGCGCCTTCATCGACCCAAGAACTCAGGTCTATCTGCTAAATCTCCGCTCAGCCGTTCCTTTACCCGTCCTTAGCCTTATCGCATCGACGACACGCCATGAGAGCGTCCATGATTATCGATTACAGCATTTATCGATTGCGGTGGGGACTCGACTATCGATGGGAAAAGGAGATGAGATGAAAATTCTTGTTGATCCTGCAGATGACTCCACTTCAGTATGGGCTCCACTAGGAAACCCACCGTCCAGGTCGTGAACTGTGCACGAGAGCGGCTTTCATCTCAAACAGCTGAGCCTCTGAGGACGAACGCGACGAACAGTCTCTCCAGAGGTCGGAATGAACCGCATTTCATGCATCATGCTGTGGAAGGCGTTCCAAGTATCGCCGATAATGGCTTGATTCTCGCATCATCTTCGCTTCGCTACACTTTGTAGCCAGAGTTTCGGAACACCCGCCAGGAACAAGTGGACTCGATCTTCGGGAACACTGGCTGTTGTGGACCTTCTTCGACTCTTCGCGACCTCTTCCATTTCTTGATTGTGGCAATTGTCCGGAACACTGGCTAGTGATCCTCCACTTCGGTCATGAATTCAGGACCACCGAAGAAACAATTGTCGAATTCCTTCTTGCTCGTCGGGTGAAGCGATATCACACCAGATCTTGTTATCAAATTGAGGTTTCGGTCAGTGAAAATGATGCTTGGTACAACAGTTTTGTCTGCAGGATAGCATGAGGAATGTGTATCTGGTCAAGTCCGTTATCCGCTCTGGTGTTCGCGATCGAGTCTGCTCCTTCTCTTATCCCCTTGACAGCCTCAGCTGCAGGTACCCGTCATGACGAATATCGTTTTCGTCCTCTCTCCCATTGGTCAAAAAATATCCAGTCGTCCGAGAACACAGCAGACAGCCTGCATAATCTCTCACTTCAATTCCTCCGCTCTCCGTTCATAGGATTTAGAGCACGACATGTGACCCCAGACTCCTGTAACACATAGCGGCAATAACGAGAATTGTTACCATTTTCGCTCGGGTTGGCATATCCAAAGCACAGCAGCATGCGAAGTCTCGAGACTGTTTGTTGTTACTTCGACCAATATATGTGCGTCCCGTGACACCGCGGCGTTGTGGTGATCACGCGGAGAGAATGCTAAAGAGACCTTGGAAAGCTGCCCCTGCTCCATACCCTAGCACTCGATTAGAAGATTGCTACGTCTCAGACTTCTGATGTCCCTATCAGATCTCTGCCCAATCAAAATTTAGATTCTCCCATTGAACAACTCGTCAAATTTCTCAACCCATCAAGAAAATCCTCAAATTTCACTCAAAACCACTCACACGCATCACCCACCATACCCCTCCAAAAAGCACATTCCGCTACAGATAGAGTCGAATTTAAGCTTATCTATCGAACTCCTATAAGCAATCGCCACATAATTCCGATGACCGGGTTCCCCTTGAAAGCCTTTTCTGCGCTGTCCCACCTTTTGCTTTTCGCGAATCGAAACACGCTGCTCTAAGAACCCCTTTCAATCTTCGAGGCTCAAAGATGCAACCATCTCGATCTTGAGGGTCCCTTTTTTTGAACCCCTCTTACCAGTCTTTCTATATAGCGGGGAAACCGGGAAGGTTGGTTACGGGTTGCAAGCATTGGCGGGTGGCGTGGTATCACGTGAGAGGCGAAACTTGTGGTGGACAGGTATTCAAGGCCTCCTGAATGCCAGTGATCTTGAATTTGAGAGGAACTGAATCCATACATCCTTCGTTTTCACATTCTGAAGGCCGAGAACAATTCCTTGAAGCGCCGTACAATCTCTCACTCAACCAAGTATCTCCGCATTCCATACGTTATGGGTTAACACTCATTACCAAGTAATTCCGTTTCCGGACAATACTTCTCTCCACAATCTCACTGTAGGTTTCCTCCGACATGATCTTTACAAAGAGTCTCTACCTAGCTCCAGCTTTGAAATCCAGTTTCTTCTGAATACACGTGAAGGAGCATAAGTTTATTCCGAAGTTGAATTGTCTTTTCAGGAAAGTTTGAAGGCCAATAGAATTGTTTCCTAACTAATGGTCTTGTTCATTAGTCAGAGAAAGGGCCGAGAGTTACCTATGTTAAAATCATGCAACAGTCATGAAAAGATCTTAAGAAAAGTTATTTCTTTTAAAGGGGAAGACGGTGGGGCAAGAACAATTTCTGATAGTCATTTGGACGTCTGAGACTTGAGTTAGGAAGGGTTCCGAGATCGGCTTATCCCTAAGAAGCGGCTTGTTTGTCATCTAATTTAAGTAACTCAACCCAAACATTCAAACAATCGATCTCTCTAGTTAGGAGACTAACGCACCTAACGTGTACGAAACGTCGAGCAGGAAGAAGACTCCCAGGTCATCTCGAACAAGGCACTCGCACGTGATCGTTTGACAACTGGACCCCTGCTCCATAAAATTCCGGAAACTCGAAATCCTGTTTTCACTAGACAGCTGTGCACCTCAAATAATGCACCACTCCAAAAATTCCTCTTTTGTCCAAACCTCTTCAAGGCACCAAACTGCAACATTCAGCAAAGAAAACAGAGCTAGGTCGATCTCTTTATCTATGTACGGCGCGGCATAGCACCGTTTGCTGTGATTACGTGAGGGACTCACATGGAACCGAACTTTATTCAGCCCGATTTGTTTCCGTTGGGTCCGAGAGCCAAAGAGAGCACCTGGTTCTCTCGAGGGGTCCAGTGACCGCGTTGATTCCAACGACACAAATCACATTCTTACTGTCGTTCTCCCATCTCTCTTATATGACTTCTTACATGGTTGATGTTTTCGTTTTGATAGGAAGGACGTGCAGATGTGAATCGAGGTGAAGCTTGGATGATCCCAGACGAACTAGGACGAGATGGCTTGCATGCTGAAATCGACGGCGACTGCCAGGGAGAGGGAGTTGTATAGGTTCGTGTACCGCACTCGTTCAAACGTGTACCTGCTGATGAGAATAGATATTATAACCCGATTTTGTTCCCATGTCCCAACTCCAACGATGTCGATTCTACAACTTCCAAACCCAAACCCAAAGCCTCGGGTGATCCATGCCTCACTGCCTTCGCACAACTCGGCGCCTTGAGATTGAACGCCAGACGAGGTCTTATCACAGTCTCGACACGCGACACCGAATACATACTTGCAGAGTCTGGACAGAGATTATCGTTGCAACAAGATGACGATGAAGATGATAAATTGTGGCATGGAGTGGGGTTGGTCCAGAACGATAATGGGATGGCGCCGGAAATCACGAAGTTGTTTTGTGAGGACGATCCGCCATCTCATGTGCTGATTGGAGATTTGAGTAAGCATGAGAGGTTTATGGAGAAGAAGATTGTGAAGGAGGACCCGTATTTGAGGGCTATGGCTTGTGTGCCATTGAAGACACCTCTTCATGGGATTGTTATTGGGACATATATAATTGTGGATGATAAGGTTAGGGGGCCGTTGACTGAGAATGATCTGCAGTTCTTGACGGATATGGCGGTCACGATTATGGATTACCTGGAAGCTGGGCGAGTCAAGAGACAGCAATACCGAGCGGAGAGAATGGTGAAGGCGATTGGGTTGTTTATTGAAGGTAAGACGACTTTGAGGGAGTGGTGGATGGAAACGGGACACAGAACACAACATGCGGAGGTGAAGAAGCGGGCTAGGGACAAGACGAACTTGGAGAAGTTGGCAGACAAAGAGTTTGGTGTTCAGGAATCGACGGACTATTTTTCGAGGAACAGTCTGCATAACTTTGCGAATGCTTTGGATTCTCAGCCACGGTCACCATCTTCTTCAGCACCGACTTCTACAGCTCCTTCGGTATCTGGACGAGGGGATGGGCGGCCACCGATCCCGAGAGGTGATTCTCTCCTCTCCAGCACGGAGGGAACAATCACTTCTCCACAGCATGCATATCACGATGGACGGCCTTCGATGCCGAGAGGAGACACAAATTCGTCAGATACTACACCCTCGACATTGGTATCGAGATCGTGGCAAGAGAGGAACAGCTCAGTCACCACCTTCGACACTATCCCAGACCCCACACCCGACCAGGAGAGAACCCACCACAGCTCTGTATCTTTCGACCTACCACCAGCAGAAAATCCCATTGAAGGTGAAGTTTCCAAGGAGCTTCAAAACGCAATCCTAACATCAGACATCCGAGGAGTTTTCGCACGAGCAAGCAACCTCATTAGAGAAGCAATCGGAGTCGATGGAGTCATTTACTTCGATGCCAGCGTTGGTTCTTTTGGTGGTAGTTCAGATAAAAACGTTATGGAGGAGAGAGCCCCAGGACCCTTCCATCCTGAACAAGCGATCACAACTAGTGAAGACGACCTAGCAAGAAGAACATCCGACTCCGATGGCATCGACCCACCTAAAATGGAACCACTCACCCCACAGAACGGCAACGGAACCGAGAAATTCTGCAACATCCTTGGCTTCAGTACCCGGAAACGGTCTAGTCTACGAGGTCACCAAGCAGCTGAGGAACATCAACGAATGCCAGAAACGATTTTGCGGAAGTTGCTGAAGAGGTATCCTCATGGTAAGGTCTTCAATTTCGATGAAGATGGTTCGTTCTCTGCTAGCGAGTCGGATCAGAATCCATCGACCAACTTGGATGATGCCCAGATGGATGCTGGGACTGGCAAACCGAAGTCAGAACATGTGAGGCGACGAAACCGGATCTCGAGAGAACAGGAAGCTGCTGCTATCCTCAGTGTGCTTCCCGGAGCTCGAAGTGTATTCTGGTTTCCTCTGTGGGATCAGAACCGAGAGAGATGGTTCTCTGGTTCTTTGGTCTGGTCGACATGCGCGACAAGAACGTTGTGTCCTGTCGAAGATATCACGTACCTAGCGGCGTTCGGCAACAACACAATGGCCGAGATCTCCAGACTCTCGGCCCAAGTCTTGTCAAAGATGAAAACAGACTTCATCTCTAGCATCTCCCACGAGCTTCGTTCCCCACTCCACGGCGTCCTAGCAAGCGTCGAGTTCCTCCAAGAAACCCAAATGACCGAAATCCAAGCAGAGATGGTAAGCAACATCCACGCCTCCGGAAAAGTATTACTTGACACTATCAACCACGTCCTCGACTTCTCAAAAGTAAACCGGCGAACGAAAAACAAACGTCGTCTCCCCAAGAAACGGCGCCAGAAACTCGGTCGAAGAGAATCTATGGACGATGGTGGTGAGGAGAAAGCAGACATCTGCATCCTCTCAGAAGAAGTAATAGAAAGCATCTACGCCGGCCAATCCGTCTCCAAGAAAGCCCTTGGACTAGCTGGTCACCGTCGTCACGCTTCAATTGGCTCCGAATCTCCCGTCACTGTCATTGTCGACATCCATTATCGTCCTAATTGGACGTTTGAGATCGATGCTGGGGCTTGGAGAAGAGTTTTGATGAATATTTTTAGTAATGCAATGAAATATACGAAAGCGGGATTCGTGAAGGTTTCTATGGAAATGGAGGAGGATGTTGCGAGCCATAAGCAGAAGAGGAGGCAGAATTTGGTACTGAGCGTTAAGGATAGTGGGAAGGGGATTGGACAGGAGTTTTTGAAGCATCAGTTGTATAAGCCGTTTACGCAGGAGGATTCTCTTGCCACAGGGGCGGGGCTGGGATTGAGTATTGTGAAGGCGATTGTTCAAGATCTTGGGGGCAAGATTGAGTTCCAGTCAGAGCCCGGGACTGGAACGGAAGCTATGGTGAGGATTCCGCTCACGGAGAGGCTGCCGAAGGCGGACAGTTTGAAGTTGGTTAGTGATGTGAAGAGAGCAGTCAAAGGATTGAAGTTTAACCTTCAGTGCTTTGATATGTTTCCTGATATTACAGAGACCCCGACTGGAATACTGAGTTCGGAAGCGGAAGCAGCGATGTTGTTGAAGAGTACGGTGCAGAGTATGTTGACAAGCTGGTTCGAGATGGAGGAGATCACTTCTTGCTCGCCTTCAAGTCCGATGGCGGATGTAGTTGTGATAATGGAGGCAGGTCTGGGAGAGAGGAGACTCGATGATATGCTCGAGCTATACCACCAGAACCACCTTGACGTAAAGGAAGGCGAGAAATTAGTTGCGGTCGTGTTGACGAGCAGCTACCATTCTAGACCGAAGGTGGATGCTCATCAGAGATTCCGGATTTTCTACTTGCAGCAACCCTACGGACCTCACAAGATCGCCAAGATCCTCCATCAGGCATTCTCGCCAGACGGACATCTGGAAATAGAGTCACAGAGCGAGGTCCCATCTCCCCTGTCACCTATCCCAGATACAGCATCGCCTTTGCTGCACATGAATGGCTCTCCGACATCAGATACGAAAGACTTCGCACCTCTCTCTGTTACCTCGCCAGCTCCTGTACCCTCAGAAACACAATGTCAGTCCCAGACTCCGACGCCAGCAATGCCCACCGTCTCTCCTCCACCGACCGACCCTATTGACCATTCTTCACATCTCTCGCCCGCCTCCGCCTCCATTCCGAACCACAACCACACCCCCTCCTCCACCGGCCGCGACGAAGAAAATCTCAAAGTCACCACAGATCCCCCAGCACCCTCACAATCCCCAACCTTCTCACTAACGCTCGGCGCCGCACCCCCAAAACCAGAAGGTCTCCGCGTCCTACTAGTAGAAGACAACGAGATCAATCTCAAATTACTGATAGCAACAATGCGGAAGCTGAAGTTAGATCATGCTACTGCTACGAATGGGTTGGAGGCCTTCAATGCGTATAGGGAGTGTGGTGGCGCATTTGATGTTGTTTTTATGGGTAAGTTCTCTCTTTCCCTTCTCTTCAACATCCCAAGTTTAGAATTCTGAAATGGACGAATGTCCTCAAATTCTTGGGACATTCACAATTAGGAATGAAGCTAACAAACCTTTCACAGATATCTCTATGCCAATAATGTCCGGCATAGAGAGCACCCAACACATTCGCCGCTACGAAAAAGAACACAACCTCCCACCGGTAGCCCTCATCGCACTCACCGGAGCAGCGAATCCTAATACAAGACAAGAGGCTTTTAGTAGTGGGGTTGATCTCTTCTTAACGAAGCCGGTACCGATGAAGGCGTTGAGGAGTATGTTGGATGATTTGAAGAGGGAGGGGAGGGGGGCTTTTGCTGGTTAGAGTGTTCCTAGGCGGATGGGACATTGAAAGGCGGGTCGGGGTGAAGGAGACGGTCGGAGAATGTTCGTGTTGTGATGGGACGTTGAGGAGCGGGATGGTGGAAAGGAGGAGGGAAGAGGATCCAGGCGTGCGATAGCCCGAAGGAGAAATTAGTACGAATTCACGAACGAATAGATGGAATGGAGGATGGAGTTTAGTACATAGGAGCTGGTCTTTGTACATATGGTTCGGAGTTCAATATCAGGATGCTTCAGATCTTGTTATTTGTCAAGCAGATTATCATATCTACGGGAGGACAGAATTAATTTCAACATCATATGTCCATTTCAACACTCGTTTCTGCATTACTGCTTCTACACTTTTTCCTCTCGCAAGATCGCCCCCTGTGAACACCTCATTCTCGACATCTCCGTCTCTTCCATCGCTCATTTCTTCCTCATCGCTAATCTCAGAAGCTCCGCTGCTCCAAGATCTCCAAACCCAAAAGCATCCTCGCCGACCTCAACACCGGTACCCTAATGCACGCCATACAGATCATTCACGCCCCATCCCATCCCAATCCAAGGATCCCCGTGCTAATTTCGTGTTGTTCCCCTCCCTTAGCACTCCAAATCGAAGCTATAAACCCCGCCATAGCTCCACTGGCAAATTACAGATTCCCACCAAACCAGCAACAAGGCTGACGCTGGTGCAAAAATAAGTCGCACATCGTAATCTCACTATCAATAATTCCTAGGACTAGGCCTGTGGCTGCGTGAACTACTGTGTCGTCAAAACTACTTTTTCAATAGATTTGTGCCACGAGACACCGAGATTCCGTACGAGGCTGTGCAAGGGAAGGGAAATGTATGACGCCAATTTTTTTTACCGAGTCTGTGCTCTGAGGAAGTCGCCGATGCGGAATCTAATTTCTTGCAGCCCTTGGAATTGATGAATTGCTGCATGATTAATTGATTGACTGCAGATGACAAAAATATCCTTTGAATATTATTGATCACTCACATAGATTTGAGTGATAGGTCATATTGTTTTCTAGAAGATTTCTAGGTTAGGATTGGTTCAGGAATCAGGGGTTCCCCCTTTTGCCTGCTCGACTGTACTGAATGGAAAAGGGGAGAGGAGAACTTGCAAGGGAAAAAGTGACACAAGAAGAGCCGCAACTGTGCATGAATATGAGCAATCAACAAACGCCGAACGGAGAATACAAACCATTATACGCTTTGACAGTAAAGCACCCGCTGCTGCCCAAAGCGATGTGTGCATGAACTTGAGCTCCATAGTGAGCCCCGAATGACTGCTTGTGGGGGAAGATCATGCAGCAAATGTTTGCTGCCAAATCCCGCTCTATCATTCTGGGACACAGTAATGATAGGTTGGTAAGCATTTCTAGCTCGAGTTTTGCCTCCAAGTGGCGGTCTACTCGACTCTATTTGAGGCGTTGAAGCTTGGGGCAGGGTACCAAACTCTTTCCAGGTCTTCAGGCATCTCCTTCGAAGAAAAGGCTGAAGGCGCGCTATGGCTTCAGACTGCGCTGTGTTTGGTGCAATTGTCGAGTTTTTGCCAATTTCAGACGCGCTGAGACGCGACACAGGTCCATGTGCCGTCCGGGATGCGGATGCGCACGAAGAGGAGGCGATGCGTGCGGATGTGATAGTACGGAGGTATGATTGATATATACAAAGGCCTTGCCCGTTCTCTGACAGTCGGTGAGACGTGCGAACACTGCGACCACACGATTTCTTACCGGACTTCACGCTGCCTGTTTGTTCTGTTTGACGTTATTCAGACCCTGAGAACGACACAGGATGAGCAGCCTCTGAACAGAATGTCCGTCTTTGGCAAGCACACCGACGCTAGCCCTCTTTTGTTCATGCAGCTCGATAGGAGTGCTGCACCTGCATCAAACCATTTTCGTATCAACCATCCGGCGTTTCCAACCTCCGTCCTTCGACCTCACCGTCGCTGTCTAAGCTTTACTTCACGACCTCCACGTCAACACCAACAACCATATCTCCACCATCCTCTCGCCGTCAAGGCGCAGATCAACTGGCGTCGCACGCAGGTCCCTCCACTGCACGAAAACCCTCTTCACCCGCCATAACTCCCTCCGCAAATCCTCGGATCCCATCGCCCAGCTTCCAACCCCCTTATCCTTCGCCTTCACCAATTCCACCAGCAGATACCCCAGAACAGTCTCCTCAAGTTCGAATTACGAGTCCAACACGTTGGAGCCTCCGTAACGCGTTGATTGGAGGAGGTTCAGAGTTCGTGAGTCCGTTCCGACAACGTTCTGGCACAGGCGGGTCCTCGATTGCACCTCGTGGGAGACCGCGACGGCCTTCTGCTGCTAGGCTTTGGAATCCCAGTAATTCAACCCCGAGGGGGCCTTCACAGCGCGCGGAAACAAGGAGACAGAGAAGTCCGGAAGAGAGGGTGGTCATAGCGATCCCGCTACAACATCCAGAAGTCAATAGTCCGAGGGAAGGTGCAGCTGCTGGAGGAGAATATCCGCTCCTAACGCTGCCAGAGCAGAGAGCAAATCGGCATTCTGGGTCTACGAGGGCGAGTTTGCAGGTTGAGAGGAGTGGGAGTGACGGGAGTAAGAGCAATAGGGTTAGTTTGCCAAGGAGTGTGAGCATCGATCTTGCGAGAAGGAAGAGTGGTGAGGTTTCTCCTGCTCTTTCTACGGTACCACCGCTTGATAAGGGGAAGGGGAGAGAAGGTGAAGAGCCAAAGTCGAAAGTCACAGGGTTAAGGAAACGAGGACAGAGCATCGATCATCCCAAAGGTGTCGCGGGGATTACATTTGACAAAGGGAAAAGACCTGAGATGGACACAGACATTGAGAGGGGACCGGATGTACTAGAGCAGCACGAGGAAGGAGGGAAATCGAATCTCCCAAGGAATGAGTCGAATACTTCGTTACCGGGAGGGATTGGGTCTGCCCTGTCGGACACCGATTCAAGCATTATAGGCAGTGATGGACCGCCTGGTCCTGCTGAGGAGTGGGGACCTCAACATCCATGTTATCCGCACATGAATCCTCATGTTCCTCTCTCGTCGTCATTATACCAAACAACGAGAATAATACGGATCAGAAGGGACTGGATGATTGAAGGAGATCTCGCGCCGACATTTTCGAATCTCTACCCAGAGATCTTAGACCCGGCAGGTGTATCAGAGCAAGAATTCCGCACAGTGATTGACAAGATCAATGCCGAGTTGATACCAGCATTCGATCCCTTCAACTTTCGCAATTTGTTGGACAGCATGCTTGGATTATTGACTGGCTGGGTTTGGGATGATATTGGATTCACAGCTGTGAAGGGAAGACTGAATCGAGTGGAGAAGTATCTCGAGGATTGGAATAAGGAAATGGAGGGCAGGAGTAAGGAGGGTCCTGAACATGCGCCCAGGATCGTGCCTCTGAGGAGGACGGGATATATGAATGTGCGTTTTCCTCTCCGTTCTTCCTTCCATCGCATTGTCATCGACAATATCCCTCGATTTTTGGTACATTTTACTGACATTTCGCAGCTCGACATCCAAGTCCCAGACCCAGAAATCTCCTACCCCGTCTCCGAACCACCTGACGAGAGAACGGCCACAGGGTTGTCCGCAGTTTCTCAATAACGAATACATAATCACAATGCCCTATATGGGCACACGACCTTTCATTTTCTTTCAAATGTACACTAATGGGAGAGGAAAGGAGGAGCTGATACCCATACCCAAATCCTGTTGGAGGATCTTTTGCTTTATCTACTTCAATATCCGTTCTTGGCGTTCCTTGGCCGTTGTCTGTTTTTGTCTCGGTATTGTATGGATATTCATAGCGTGCATAGCGAGCTCGCACTATATATAGCGTGGCTTGTAGTTATTGTGTGAGAGTATATAATACTATACCCCGTTCGCGTTCAAGGCTCGGCATTGTATACCACATTTATCAGGTGAATGTGTGTGTTCCATAGCATCTATTGTGGTTTGCTCTTGAATACAAAAGATCACCTCGTTCTCTCGATCTCTCAGTACTACGCCAATACCTTCGTAAACTTCGATAGCTTCGAGATGTCGACGTCGCTACTTCATCCAAGGAAAAGCTGAACACCCCCTGTTTTTTTCCCAGCGACAGTCAGTTGAATTTACGAAGCCTCAAGTGAGACCCCCTCCATCATTTTGTCTTTCGCATCTCGTGCATTCTGACTTGCTGTCAATTTTTTCACGCTGTCATCTCAGGTTATCTGCTGTCAGCTCAAAGTCTTCCATTTGAAATATGGTCTTCAGCCAGCGGAACCAGGAAGCAAGAGTTGAGAACCTATGGGTTCTTACCCTTGCTTTCCTAGAAAGTAGTCTTGGTTGAAGCGAGAGAAACAGCCATGCTTCACCTCCAATCTCTTGGAAGGGTCTGTTGATTCAACGGGCACACCAACCCCAGGCTCTGCAAGCACGGACTCTCTGACTTGAGGTCGTCAGTATTAAGCATGGGATCAAGATGTTCGTGCTGGAAAATATGAGTGTTTTCGTAATCCGAGGCACCGCGAAGTGGTTGGGGCATTAGCGTTATTTTGTTTCACGCAAGCCTTTTTTGAGGTAGATTTTTCTGCTTCTGACTGGACATTTTTACCTTCTGGGACATTTACTATGCTACGCCTAATGGGTTGGGGTGAGTCATATATGCCCTGCTAAGGACTTTTACGCATTCGCGGGTGTGGGGATGATAGAATATAAGCAACATCTCTACCTCCTCAGGAGCTCAAACCAGATGAACTGGAACCAATTCGACAAATCCTGTTGTCATGTAGTTCCTAGCGGGTTCGAGTTCATAGGCATTGCTTGAAGTCGTACATTGTGTTGGTGTCTTGATTAGGACGGCAGATTCAAGTCTCGTGCCTCTTTCCCATCTCAAGTACTCGGGATTGCTGTTAAGTCCTTGTTTGCTGTCAACTTTCCTCCCGTTGTCAACTTCAGTCTCCTTTCCCCTGCACCCACTTCCTCGACTTTTCCAAGCATGGGAATTAATAAATGCACACCAATCTTCAGCACAGTCAAAGACACACTCAAGAGAACCATGACGGCCCCCACCACGGACAACCCAAATCCCTTCTCCGTAGAGCACGCCAGCTGCATTTCTTTCTTTGCTTAAAGCGGCGATCCTCCTCCGTCTGAAAATCTTATATACGGTCCAGAAAGTGTTAGCGCCCGGGTCTGAGGCGACTCAAAAAGGAGGCTCCTTGATCAATGTTTATTCACTGTGGTCTGGTATTGAATGTTCAAAGAGGTGATGGCAAGGAAAGTTTTTGTAAAGTTTCAATTGTTTAAAAAGCTTTTGGGGGTCTTTATGAGATTTGTTGAAAGCGAATATGGGGCATGTTGCGATTGCGGAGTTGTACTGGTCTGTGTGGAAGTTTTGGATTCTATGTCTGCAGTTTGGAAAATATGCTTGTGAGTTGTCTTAATTGAGGTCTAGTACATGCAAGTTGGCATTTCGATTAACCGTCTCCTCCTTTGAATGAACATCCTTGAAACTAGACTATCTAGTTGGCTGAGTCTGCTTAGTGGCTCTCAGCTGAGCAAACCTCTACGATGACGTTTTCACAAATCAAATTTAATGGAGTTTTTTTTTTTTTTTTTTTCGCTATCCACACTCTCGAACGTCTTTGAAAGTTTCGCGTTGGTAACAAGCATTCGACATAGCGATAATCAAAAGGCAAAACACGCTCTCGAATCAACTCTAGTCTCTCCCTAATTAGTCCACTTCTAGCATCAGGTTGATCGAGTTTCGAGTTGGGGGTGAAATCCTCTTCCTCCTGCTCTTCCACTTCACCGGCAGTGTTGAAGTGAGATGAGTTGTGGCAACTGATGCTCTACTTGGCAGATTAATTATCGCAGTTTATTTCAACTTCTTCAATTGTCCTGAGAGAGCTCGGAGATTCGAAACGCTGACTGAAACGAGCTCCAACCTCACCGAGACGAAGTGAGATATGGTAAGAAGTCCTTGGTGGTTCTAGATGGGAGAGGGAAGGGCATCAATACTTTGATAATCTCAGAGATTTTGGATGTGGTGGTCCTTTCCTCTATCAGTTTACATCTACCTTCATCGACTTTGAACATCAACTCTCCTCCGCCTCTATCGCCGCTCCCACGACCACGGGGAAGTCGCAATGAACCATGTCACGAAGATCGGGACTTCGCTGGCTATTGAAATACAATAGAGCTTGGGTTGGACTTCTCGAGTGCTGGGGAAAGGCAAATTTCTATATCTTCTTTGTGGATGGGACAATTGACAGCGATCCGTCGGCCTCTGTTTTGCCCTCTGTGGAGTAGTGATATTCTCTCCTCACGGATGTACACCCGGAAAGGTAGTCAGAGCGAAAGTCCCTCCTGAATGAAGCTCACAACACTGACCACGAGTTTTTTGCTGCCTCTACTTCGACTTCACGATGTTATATACCCTCTACCCTGCAACTCTACCTCTTCGCGTGGGGCCTACTCCAACAATTGCCGTCCGCATATGTTGTAATAACACGTGGTGGCACCCTTAAGGACTCTTACCGCGCTTGTAAGCAGCCAGAAAATCTGCCGTCTACTAGCCTCACTAAATTGTTACCAAACTCATGGTTGCTATCAATCAAAACTTTTCAATGACAGTCGTGCGCTTGGCTAATGATTGTCGCTTAGCTGGTGCTTAATCATAGGCCCCCACTCCTCAAAGCTCCCGATATACTCCGTATAGCCCTCCTCGTGCTTCTGGTCTAGTAGTATATTGATATTGATAATACCAGAGGGAAAGCTTTGACATTTTATATTAAATGGCCGTCCGCCTTGAGAACTAATGTGAACTTTTATCGTAGAGTCACTTTAATAATGGGCGTTTTGGTGTAAATTTAACTGAGGTGTCTAAATGTAGCGATTTGATTAGTTCACCTAAGAATGCCTTTGACGATAGTTAAAAGTTTTTTACTAAGGGAAAAAAAGTCCACGTAGAGTTTACGTAATAAAACGTGATATTTAAGTCACGTTTTTACGCCAAGGTTTTGCCAAAAAACGCCAAAATGTATCGCTTTTAGCATTTAGCGCTCCCCGTAAAGCTCCTCGTAAAGCTTAAGCTCTAGCTCTACGTAGGGGGTATTATAAGGGGGGAACGCCCCTACTCGCGGCGGCGGAGCCGGTGCGAATAAAAAATCTATATACTAAAAGATTTTTATCATTTCAAGTCGTCAAAGGCAAGGCATGGCGCGAGGTACGAGGGACATCCCACTATTCCGCAATCTCGTGACTTCGGAATAATATGTAGCCGCTCCGGTAAGGAACACCAAAACCTCGCGATTGCAGCTGCGCTTATAATTACAATTTATTAACTAATACAAATCATATTATACTTATAAATAAATTGAAACTCAATTAAATACTGCTAGATTCCAAGTTTCAAGTGATTTTATTAATCCGTTGTTGCGCAAATCAATAGAATATAATCGCACTTAGCAAAAATGGCGACAGCAAAACTCTCTTAAGTGCGCTTCTGCCTTAGGCACTAAGGAGCTTATCGGCTTATCGTCTTTCACCGCCCGGCAGAATCTAGAACTACTACTTCAATAATACTATTCCAACTTCAAATCCTTATAAAACGTTCAAATTAAGAGCTTTTGACTTAAATTTTGAAATAGGGGTAAATTGAATAGATTGATAAAGTCGAAGACTTCATAGCCCCCCGCAGGGGCGCCCCTGCGAGGTCTGCGGAGCGAAATGTGCGTCGAAGTAAAAAAAGAAAATGCCCGTTGATTGGCTCGCTTAAAGAAACGTTTTATTTTTTAAATAAATTTTTTGTCGGGACATATATATCGTCACGTGAGGCATGTCATGTGACCTCGGAAGTTGTCGGTTCAATCATGTGATCGCTTAGGCGATCGGTTAAATGATCTTAGCTATGATCTCTATTGCCCTTAGCAACGGCTGTCCTAGCGTCTACTCTTTAATTTTACGTCTACTTTGTTTAATTATATAAATAGATAGATGCTTTTTTTAAGAAAAAGTAAACAGAATTGAATTATTAATATTAAATTAAAATTTTAATATTTCGTGATTTGTTTTCGAACGTTTTAATACTAATTAATAATTGAACTCGTTCGATTACAAAGTAGTAAAATTATTTACGAAGAGACAACAATTAAATAAAATCAATCGAACAAAAAAATTTAAATTGTACGCAATTTATTGATTCAATTAAACGTAAAAAAAAATAGTTTTTATTTGTATTAAAAAAAATTATTAAATTTTCAAAGAATATTACAATTTTATGTTTATTTTGTTTTTTCTCGATTTAAAACTAATTAATTTTTTATTTTACATTTTATCGTGTATTAATAATAAATATTTTATTATAATTTATTAAATAATATTAAAAAAAAAAAAAACAATTTCTACGAATTCAATACAAAAACTCGTCGAATTAATATATTTATTAAATACGATACGATTTAATAAAATGTTTTTCGAAAATACGATTATATTTTTTCAAAGTACGATTTTAATCAAAGAAAAATTCTTTTATTATTTTTTTTATTTTTCAATTCAATATAATATATATTGAAATAAATATAAAATTTTAAAACGAGAAATAATTGAAACTATAAATTATAAATAAAATATAAAAAAATATTTTTAAAATAAACAAAAAAAATATTTAAAAAGAAAATAAATAAAAATACGAAAAAAAAACTATATAAAATTTTACAAATAAACGAAATATAAATATTGAAAAAACGATTTATTAAAATCTTAAAAATATTAACAAATATCGCAAATAAAAAAAAACAATTAAAATAATCGTATAAAAAAATTGTAAAAATAAATTTAATAAAAAACTTCAATTTATAGAAAAATACAATCGATCTAAAAATAAAATAAATTTAAAAACTAGCGTTTTTTGTTATTTCTATCGAAAAAATTAAAAAAATAATATTAATATTTTTAAATTCTTTTTTTTAATTATCAAAACTTACTATAAAATCTTTTATAAAACAAACGACGTTATTCGAATATACGACATTTTAAAAACAATTTTAAAAACGCAATAAAATATTATTATTAAATTTATTATTAAAAAACGAAAACTCGAAATAAAATTTATCGTTTTTATTATTACTAAAAATTGAAAAATTATTAAAAAATTTTAATTAATCAATATATAATTTCAATCGCAAAAATCAAATAATATTTAATTTCAATAAAAAATTAATTACTTTTATAAAAATTTACAATAACAAATTTAAATATTACAAAGAAAAAAATTTATTAAATATATTTATACAAATATTCAAAAATTTATATTCGAAAATAAACATTAAATTTAAAAATTATTATAATACGTTTTCGATTATATTTATCGACGAAATTAATAAATTCTATTATTAGAAGTTCGTTGGAAAAAGTTTACTTTTTGATAAAATAATTGAGATTATAAAATCGAATTTCGAGATCGAAAAACGTTAAAACAAAATATTCAATTAATAAAATACGATTATATTCGCGTTAATTCGAATACAAAATTCAAATAAAACGATTTTCGAATACTTCGAAATATTATACTAAAAACTGATTCAAAAACAATTTGATTTACGTTTGAATATACGAACAAAGATTATTATACGAGACAAGTTTTATTACGTTTATTAAAACGTACTAAAATACTATTAAACGCTTTTTCGATTTTCATCGAATTTTTAAACGATATACAAAAACGTTTATAATACGATTTTATTTTAAACGAAAATAGAAACAATTTTTAGAATTTTTATAATCGGAAAAAAAGAAACTTATCGAAATATAATCAAATTATATTTCGTAAATTATAAATATTATAGTAAAAATACTTAATATAACGATTAAACTAATTACAAAAAATTAATAATATATTAAAACAAAAAAAAATACTTCGTTTATAAAAATTCGAATTGTTGAAATATTTACTATACGTTAAAAAAAAAAAAAAAGTGTACGACGATTTTAAAAAATCGAAATTATTCAATAAAAATAAAATAATTCAATTTGTAATTAAATTCGAAAAATTAAATTTTAATATTATTAAAAAATACGAACAATTTATCGTTGAATTTATTAAAAAAAAAAATTTACACGAAAACAATATCACGCGATCGATTAATTATTTTATAATATTTTATAATACGATTAATAAATTTAAAATTATTAAATTATTCGATCATTAATCAATTTATTATACGATATCGAGTATTGTAATACAATTGAAATCGTTTTCGATATTTATTAATATAAAAACGTATTTAACGAATTATTATATATTAAACGTTTTTATGAGTATTATAATCGATACTAGCGTCGTTTAACGATCGATTACTAACGAAAGTTAGTATTTGATTTTTTAACGAATTCGAAACGTTAAATTAAACGAATTTAAAATTGAAAAAATAGTAATTAAATTTGAAATCGACGAAATTTTATTTCTTGAAACTATCGACGTTAATACGTTAATTGAACGTATTACGTTTTACGTGGTTTTAATAAACGTACTTTTTTTACTATATTTTTAAAATATGAATAAATTGCGAATTAAATTCAATAATTTTAATAATGTATTTGTTTAAAATAAACGACGTACGTTTATTATTAAAATATTTAAATATTTTTAAATATTGTTTAATTTACTCGAAAGTTTAATTTATAGTAATTGTAAAATTTCTATGGTAAAAATCGATTTTATTATTTGTTATTTGATTGAGACGAAATTTAAACGATTATATAAACGTTTTGAATATTTATCGATCGTTAAATTCGCGCGAGTATTAAAGTATAGAAAATATTCTACGAATTTCAAAAAAATTAAAAAGATAACGAGATTTTACTAGTAATATTAAATGAATAATAAATTTTTTAATCGCTTTAAATTTATATTGTGCGACGATTATAATTTTAATTACTTCGTCTATTTAAACGTATTATAAATCGATAGAAAATCAATACTTTAAATTGTAAACGAGATTATAATATTTTAAATCGCGAAGTTCTTTGTAAATATATCGACGAAAAAAATATAAAACGTTTTTCGAGCGTATTAAATCGACGTTTACTTTAAATTATCGACATTTGCTATTTATAATTTTGAAACGAATTTCAATTCTAAAAAATTTCGCGATAATATTAAAAGTATTGTTGGAACGTCCGGGGACAAATCACGAAACACTAAGATCTTAGTCTGGTGTCAATGATTCAATTCTGTCTGCCTCTTCTCAGAAGGGGCATCCCTCTACCTATATAATTAAACAGAGTGGACGTAAGATTAAAGAGTGGACGCTAGGGCAACTGTTGCCAAGGGCAATAGAGATCATAGTTAGATCATCTAGCCGATCGCTTAAGCGATCACATGATTGAACCGACACTGGCAACTCTCTTTTTGGGAGGAGACGCTCTTTCCAACTCGTAAACCAGATACAGGGGAGAGTACCACCGCGGCTGCCAACGCGCTGTCCCGCTACCAAATACTAGAAGGAAATCTGATCGTGAACCAGTCGCCGTCACGTGTTGTAATGCCTGACCGATCAGGCCAGACTTGGGGGAATTCCCCCAAACCCGGTGTTTATAACCTCCGAGCCAATCGGAAGCCCTGCTCCCGAAAACACCGAAAATATCGAAAAACACCAAAAACACTAAAACAACAACTACACGTCCCTCTTTCCAGTGCTGTCCTCTTCAACGACCGCTCTCCCCGCTATTCTCGCCCTCGCCGACTGATTCCTGGGCTTCGGGACGTTGCACCCATCCCTGTACTTTGACATTAAGGCGATTGGTGCTAACGAGCGACTCAAGTGCCTTGTTAGCGTTGGACTTGGTCATGGCATCAGCTGGATTACTGTCCCCAGCAATCCACCGAATCTCCGAGAGTTCCCTGCGTTCATACGATTGTCTGATGGCCATGATGTCGATCATGAGACGCTTCTCCTTGGTAGTGCCGAGCTTGACCATGCACTCGTAGAGAGAGAAGGAATCGGTGCAAATGACCACGGGAACTGGGTTCAACCCGAGTCGCTTCATGATGAGGTCAAGGGTAGTAGAAATCGAGATTCCCATGTCGATTCCTGCTGTCATTGCGTATAGCTCAGAAGCTAGAACAGCACGAGTAACTCTCTTGCACTTCGTTGAGCTCCAGTGGAGTAAATTGCCCCGCAAGTCGAATTGTCCATCGCTATGGGTCTCATTGCCAAAAACGACGACATACCCGATCTGCGAACTGAGGTCCTCATTCATGGCAAAGGAGCCGTCCACAAAGACGAAGAGTTTCGTTGAATGTAAGTCCAGACAAAGGAACCGGAGCCCACGGTCGAGATTGTCCATCTGCCATTGTAGCCGCTTATTCAGCGCTGCAACTTGCCCCTTTTCGGGATGTTGGTATTGAGCTGCCGCCGACATATCGTACGCAGCTTCCGGTTGGCAGATAGAACTGATGTATGCTCCCCGAGCACATTGCTCGAGGTACGTCTGCTTATAGGAGTCTAATTTCGGATCAACCAGACCTAAGCGCTTGCCTTGCCCTTTTTGCGAAAGCACAATCCCATTTCCGGTCTCATCCACTACTAGCTTGCATCCGTTGAACAGCAGAGGAGTATTCGGCGTGAGGGACTCTGTAGGCTTAGTTAGCAGCTTGGCCTTTTGCAGCTCAGAGTCCTCTAGTTCCACAAAGGCCTGATCTCCCAGGATGAGCGTATCGTCGGTTTGCATACCGACTATCCCGAATGGGGTATAGTTACCCTTCGTAATGAGTAGGCAGAGATCGAAGGTTGAGGGTTCCATCGAGAGCTTGTCTCTGTGGTGGGCACTATACGTCCCATACCAGTGCATTCCCGCTTCCGGGACTCTGTAGAGGGGCTTAACCACTTTGAAGACGACGTCCGATGGGAGCTCATCCGTCATTTCCTTCGGAGGCCTGGCGAAGATAACACGTGCTAGTGGAGTTGTTGATTGCACGTATGCTTGGGTGATGTCTCTCAAGTAAAAGCTGATCCCCTTGGATTTGAGAGATAAAGCTAAAGCGACGATGATTCGTTGACTGACGCGCTGGATGGTCGGGGATTGAGTCAGTACTGTCTTCTTGCCTTCATCGTTGAATGCTTGGATCACAAGACGAGATTTCTCGTATGGAGTTGCCGTTCCCATGCCTTTGACCTCGTCTACTAGTCTTGAGCCGAAGATCCGTTGGTTGCCAATCTCCTTCGAGTTATTGGGAATCAGCTCAAAGACTCCTTTCGCGATTAGTCCATCAATTTCCTTTCTACGGGAAACTGCGAACGGATCGCCTGGGGTAGTAATGATCCCTTTTGCGCGAAGGTCCATAGACAATTGCTTATCCCTAGTCTCTTTCTCGGTCAAGTAAGCTTCGAAAGCTTCTACATCTATACAAATTGTCATGTAGATGTGTTCATCGGAACTGGGAACGTAGAAAGGGATCTCTACCGCAATTCGAGATAGGCGTGGGTTCTCCTTCGGAGCATACGGGGTTTTCCCGGCCGAGCGGGGTAAATCAGGCATGTCTTCCCCTGTTCTCGGACTCCTTCTAGAGGGGTTTGATTCTGGGTCTAGATCCTCTGGCAAGTTTTCTCTTAATGAATGATCTTCTGGTTGCTCTCCGGGTTGCTCGGGGTCTTGGTAGAATGGTTTCACCGCAGTACTGCGGAAGCTCCTTGGTCCATTTGGCAATTGTAGTTGACATGTCTCTCCATCTACTGCCAAAAGCGTGTACGGTCCTCTCCATCCTTTGCCTTCCCTCCAAACAAGCACGTCTGAATTTAGGGGTAGATCGGCCAAGTGATGGTTCCATGGACCATTTCTCATCCGTAGAGCGTCATTGATTTGGCGAGTAGCGTGACATTCTCGGACCGCGGTCATTGCACTTTCTACCGCTTTAGCTCTGGCGGCAATTGATGCTGCAGGCGCGTCCCATTGTGACATTCGAGGGTAGGCGCCGAAGATAAGAAGTGTGGGGATAATGCCGTTCGGTCCCGCCGTATCGTTGACTGCTTTGATCGCCATTTGAAGTCGCTCTTCCTTCCGCAAATCGAGGAGTTCTCGGAGTAGTATATTATACGCACGCCTCAATGGGGCGTGGTACCTCTCTACTAGACCAATCGAGTTGTGGGCCTCTACCGGCATAGTCTTCGAGTCGATGTCCATACTCTTAGCGTTGTCGCGGAATTCCTTAGAGTTGAAGTTCGTTCCGGGGTCATGAATAGCAAATGCCGGTGGTCCAAGGTAAACGTCGATCCAGCACGCTCGGAAAGCGTTCTATGCCTCTTTCGCCGATATATCTACAAGGAACCTCGCGGCTTGAAATGCTGTAGCCTCGTCTACGACCTGGAGTACTGGCTTCCCGTCGATCCACAATACGTCTAAGTAGACGGAGTGATTGAAGTCATGGTCGTCGCGCAGTGTAAACTTGAAGCGACCGGGGGATTTACCATTCATTTGGCATTGCTGGCAGAATCTCGCCATCTTCTTAATTTCTTCGAAGTTCGTGGGATGTCCTCCACGCTCTAGTACTCGCGCGAATCTGGCGGCCGATGGGTGTCCGAAGCGCCTGTGCAATCGTTTGAGCTCCGTCTCAGTCAAGTGGCAAGTAGTGAGGCCGGCCCCTGCCGTAGAAACCTCACAGTTGCTATAAACCAAGCTTTCGAGTAGATCAAGCAGTATCCAAGGATATCCAAACGCTCTAATAATAGGCGTACGCCGTCCATCCCGGACAAGCACGTTGTCAAGGTTGTCGAATTTAACTCGCAGTCTGTCCATGTCTTGAAGGCACAGTAAAAAAGGCACGTCTACTGGGACCACGTGAAACGTAACACGTCCAATTAGCGTGTCGACGTCGATAGTCCCAAGAAATGAAGTTTCGCCGATTCCAAACTTGATCACTGCCTCTCCAGCTCTAGATCCGTCCAATTTGACGTTCCGAATCCGTTGGAGAGCCAGGTACTGGCCTTCGCCGGCAATCGATCGTTGGGCGGCGCTAGTATCGACCATAATGCCCATGAAGACGTTTGATGCGTAGCGGCTCGTCAAGTACGCCTCTGTATTAGTGGACATCGGAGGCGGTCTCGGCTGCATTGCGGCACTCGATATCGTATGGTAAATTGACTGGCGATCGAGTAATTCGATGATCCTAGGTCCATCAACCGTACCGTGGGATATCATAAAGTAATTGATCGATCGCGTGACATCGTTTCCGTGTAAATCTCCTTCCTTGGCAAGTTCAACGACGAATTGTTCGTATTCCTCAGCGATATCGGGGTCTAGTCCTTCGAACTCAGTCACGAACTGAGTCATCTTGTCTTTGTCGAACGGTCTCGACTTCTTAAAGCCGTCGTACGCTCTTTTTCTCTCTTCTAGCGTATGGCGAGTACTCCAACAATCCGGGTTCTCACAGACGAAGCACTTCTTCCCGTTTTAGTATATTGTCGGCCTCTTGTGACTAGTCCGGTCGCCATACCGAGTGCTTTTACCGTGATATTTGCGGTCTGCGAAGTATGATCCGGTCATGTCTCGGTAGGCTTCTCTTTTTCCGGCTATAAAGGTCCTAGGGACTGTTTCCACTTCCGCCTGGAGTGAAATCGCGTTGCGGACGTCTTCGCATGCCGCTTGGAAGTTCGGTGAGGGTCGAAGGAGCGCCTGGTGGCACTCTGGTACGCTCCGGCAAGCGTGGTAGAGCTTGTCCCGTATAGTGGTCTCTGTTCGCATGTCCGGGCGTAGGTCAAGCTGTTTCTGGATCAGTCCTTGGCGCAGTATCTCGAAGCATTCGAGGGTCGTCTTGTCTGGGTTTTGCGCTCGAACTGACGCGAGTGTAACCGTGTTCCACCAATTGAGTATCCTGTTCCGGCGTTCTTCGATCTCGAAGTTCGACCTTACAATCTCAATCATTCTATCGAAGGGCAGGCCTTTCCCAGCGAGCTTCTGGTAATAGAACTCGCTAGCCTCGTCGGCAAGCATAGTCGAGAACGCGTCACGGTAGTTCTCAGGTCTAACGCCTGCTTTCGGACATAAGTCTTCGAATACTCGTATAGACATATCCAATGAGTCTTCTCCTCCGTGGTATTTGAGCTTGTCGTCGTAGATCTTCATGAGAGTAGTTAATTCTCTGCCGAGGCTGGGTGCTGCTTGATTCTCGCGACCGAAGTTGTATATTGATCGATTAGAATCCTCTGGCAGCTTTTCAGCTTCT